>CM071951.1:3040401-3132901 GCA_036784905.1 Acrossocheilus fasciatus
TGACATTTTAGAGTAAAATAACCCTTTAAAATTGACCATGATACTATTTTTGTGTACCCTTTTTGAAGCTTGAAAGCTTACACGTTCCTTATAATTGCAAGGAAAACAGAAACAGGTCAGAATCTGAATTTTGAGTTTCACAGAAGAAAGTAAGCCTTCACAACTCTGCTGAAAAAAACAATAGAAACCATCACAGAAATTCTAATGGTTTCCACTACAAAGACCATTACAAACCATCAACTTTTAACAATTAAAAATGGTATTCTGTAGTGTGTTTTGGGACATATTCCATTAGGATTGAGTGGTTTTAACAAGCCACCAATCGAAGGCGTCCAATTACCAGTAGTGACCCACCAGTAAAACCATAACAAATTTAGTTGTTTTTTTCAGCAGGGAGGTTTGGAAAATGAATTATTCCTTTAAGACGACAAACCACCAGCTTTAAAAGCTGAGTTTTGATGCTTAGCCGAAACGCACATCAATCCCGAAACTAATTAGAAGTGCCAGACTCCACACGATTTACTCAGAGGGACAATCACGGCAACAGATGTTGCAGTTAACTCGCATTCTGTAAAATAATTGAGACTGGGACTGGTGCACACAGTTCAGCTGGTTTGTCGGGAATCTCCAGGGAAGGATCATGTTTCCAAGGTGATGTTCCTTTGTCCCTGCAGAATTCCTCGCTGCTGCAGGCAAACGAGACCGCCGAGAGCGACAGCATGCGACTGAATCCACACATCCAGTACTACTCCAGGGTGTACGTCTTATCCATGGGGGCGGCGCTCTTCCTGAAGACGGTGCGAGGGCTGGTGTTCGTCAAGGTAATCTGGAGTTTATTTGTCAGCGCACGAGATTCTTCTGTTCAGGCTTCCTGTCTCTATTACACACAGCTGAATTATTTATCAAACACTTGGGTCCTTAGGCAGATGCATTTCCTCTTTGCTCATGCACTATTCATCACTGCCTGAATCTACCTGAGAGTAGCAGGTTAATCTGTCAAGGGGGCATTGCAATTAATGCCTTTTTCCCATGGTGGTGTTGTCTTTGTAAACTGATATGCTATTGACTGCACGTGATACACCGGTTTTGACAATAATTGTGATATTTCAAAATTTTATATCGTTATCGTGTTAATTAGTGGTGTGACAATATATCGCGATAACTGTGCACCAAAAAATTTAAAGTGCGCCGCATTAAACTGTCACGTGTTCATTTGTCCAGCTGTCGCTGTTGCTGCATAAAATGTGCAAAGAAATACTTTGACTGATGAAACGTGAAGAGAATCAATACACGACTGCAACAATATTTGGTTTATCTGTGTTTTTCAAGTCATTTTCAAGTCATTTTCAAGTCACTCTACAGAGTACTATAAAATAATATAATTTCTGCCTCATTCTGTGATGATATTGAAAGTATAATATAGTAAATGCAATGAACAAATCATGAAATACTATCACGTTTGAAGTGTCTGTATAACGTTCTTTTATTAATTTGCAGGGTTTGTTTTGTTTTGTTTGTTAAAATAAAGAAGAATTTGATTGCTAGCATTATTTTATTTCCAAGACTTCTATAGATTTCGTGATATATATATATATATATATATATATATATATATATATATATATATATATATATATATATATGTGACCCTGGACCACAAAACCAGTCTTAAAGGAACACTTAGTTCCTAATCATATCAGCCTAGAAAATCGCAACTTTTCATTTTCCGCCGATCTTAGTACACGATATAACTACAGAAGAGTCAAGTTTTAAATAGGAAAACTATCGAAACTCTTTGGTCATTTTTGAACGCGATGCTACTGGTCTAATCGGATTCAATGATCTATGCTAAGCTATGCTAAAAGTGCTCTCGCCAGACCCAGAGATCGGCTGAATGGATTCAAAAACGGTAAAACTCAACTTATTAACTCTGGGGGAGTTGGAGAATGAGCCTATTTCCAAAAAAAGTGGAGTGTTCCTTTAAGTGTATTTGTAGCAGTAACCAAAAATACATTGTATGGGCCAAAATCATCGATTTTTCTTTTATGCCAAAAATCATTAGGATATTAAGTAAAGATAATGTTCCATGAAGATATTTCAAAACTTAATTTTTGATTAGTAATATGCATTGCTAAGAACTTAATTTGGACAACTTTAAAGGCAATTTTCTCAATATTTTGATTTTTTTTTGCACCCTCAGATTCCAGATTTTCAAATAGTTGTATCTCAGCCACTTATTGTCCTATAAACCATACATCAATGGAAAGCTTATTTATTCAGCTTTCAGATTATGTATAAATCTCAATTTCGAAAAAATTGACACTTAACACTTTGGTTTTACTGTAAATTGTAATTGTGGAGTGAAAAATCTAGAACAGTGTACTTTCCATAGTTTCCGTTTCATTTCCACACCAAATCCTTGCTCTGAAGTCCATGACATTGCCAAGTGTCTGCTTTTCTCTCTCTTTTTTCTGCTCTTTAATTGAAATTGCCTGCAGGCTAAATCCATTTATCTGTCCAGTGTCTTGACTTTGAGCTGGAGGGGTTGAGTATATGTGTCCCCTCAGGAACCCGTGCCCTCTTCTCCATTAAGCAGAGCCGACAGCACATTAGAGAGGTTATGTGTCTGTGTAATTGTGTGCCACTTGTATTCACTAATTCCTCGATGATGGCTAATCTCTTTTTACCCAGAGGTAAGATCGCAAATTTGGGAACTTTACATATTCTGTTAATGGAACGAATTTGTTCCCTTGTGCCAGAAAGCATCAAATCCAAATGGTAACATTTTTTCCCATGAGGATAACATGAGGAATTTTGTTATGAGGGCATGTCTGGCATATTCTCAGTGGTCTCCTGACATGTGTTTGAGAATATTTGCACTTATGTAACTGTGTGTTTATATGTGCTGCTGCGGTGGTGACGTTCATGCATTTACTACGCCTCGTGTGTGTTAGTTGTGGAAAGAGCTGAAGTGCCATCATGACGTCTACGCTGGTACGGTCTGTGCATTAGGCCAAAATTAGATTGCTTTCATTATAATTAATGAAGCTGTATACATTAGATGTGATCTTTGCAGCACGGCCTGTCTGTTCACAGTACAGTTCACGATGACTTTTTTCTATTTCTGATGCACTGCAATCCCAGCCACTTTATTTTCCCTGCGTGACTTAAAATGACAAAATTAATTTATTTATTAAGGTCTTTTATTTATATATATATATATATATATATATATATATATATATATATATATATATATATATATATATATATATATATTTAATGTATTAGATACACTATCATTCATGTCTCACTTTAATAAAAAGAAGTCTTTTGTTCACCAATGCCTCATTTATTTGATTAAAATTACAGCAAAAATACATAATATTGTGAAATATTATTACAATTTAAAATAACTGTTTTCAATTTTAATATAGTTTAAAATGTAATTTATTTCTGTGATCAAAGCTGTATTTTCAGCATCATTACTCCAGTCTTCAGTGTCACATGATCTTCAGAAATCATTCTAATATACTGATTTGCTGTTCAAGAAACATTTCTGATTATTATCAATGTTGAAAACATTAGTGCTGCTTCATATTTTTGTGGACACATTTAATTTTTCAGGATTCTTTCAAGAATAGAAAGTTCAAATGAACAGCATTTATTTAAAATAGAAATATTTTGTAATGTTATCAATGTATTAACTGTCACTTCTGAATTTAATAAATCCTCACTGAATTAAAGTATGAATTTCTTGGGGGGAAAAAAATCTTACTGACCTCAAACAACACACATTTTCTCTTAACCACTACACAACACTTGCACAAAAAATCCTCTTCTTTCTTTTTTCTCCATTTCTCCTCTGTTCTGTCTAGTTTCCTAAACTAGCTTTCTTATAAACATCACATTTTATACCACAAATATCGTTGGCTACGTGACGAATTACTATTGCTCCTCTAATGTAAGGTGCTTCGGATAAAACCTTAAGTTACTGTAAATGCATACAGGTAAAATACAGGTAAATGTTAAAATAACAGGGTTGTGGGCAACACATTACAAGTAATGTTTTAATTTACAAGCACATATCTGAGATACTTTTTCAAATAATTAACACCAGTTTGTTTTTCCATTTATATACTGCCAGCTCTCCGGTCCTCATGTTGACAGAAATGGGTTGTAAGTGCAGAGGTGTGTGCGCTGTGTGAACATGATGTTACTGTAGATCTAGACTAAATGTCAGCATGCATTTACTCATCACACTTGCACAAAAACAGATTCAGTATTCCTCAAAAAATGAATAAAAACAGTGAAATGCAAACTCAGAATATGACGCAAACCTGCAATAATTAAATATTAACACAAAATTTATTTAATTTCTTCAGCCTGAGGCGTATTCATTTCACTTTTGGTGTGAAAGGTCTTTTACATTTGCTAAAAATAGAACATTTTTTATATTAAAAACAACAAGCAAGCCCAGACTTTCCATAAAAAGTAACTAAGTAACACAATTAGTTTCTTTTTAAAGGGAGTATTGTAATGCATTACACTGATATTACATATGTTGTATATTAACTTTCATTTGCACCAAAAAAGCTGGTAAAGGGGTCTCTCTCTGGCCTCTTGATTTAAATCATCTATTGCTTCTAACCAGATGTATCGGGGGGGGGGGGGGGGGCATGCAAAGTTTTTATTCCAGTGAATATCTGTCATCAAAGCAGGAAATTCAGCTGTTTTGCTGAGGATGTGTGTGACGTCTCAGACTGGGCCTTACAGAGCAGAAGCATCGCTGTATGCTTGCCAAGGTTTTCCCCATATAAATCTAGCTATTATGGCTGTTTAAATGTTTGTGTGCATCCCTGACCTGTTTATTTGCTTTATGGACCCTAACTAAAGAATTTTGTAGGTTTTTTAAATCTCCGGCCCATTTATTAGCATTTTGGTTGTGTCTGTGTGCATGCATTATTAACGCTGTTGTGTGTGTTGTTTTGTTGTTTTTGCAGTGCACTGTGCGGGCAGCCTCAGTTCTGCATGATAAACTATTTAAGACTCTACTTCTGAGCCCCATGCGCTTTTTTGACACAACACCCCTGGGACGCATTCTCAACCGATTCTCCAGGGACATGGATGAGGGTGAGGAACCTCTCTCTATCTTTCTTCACAAATCCTTTCAAATGCAGGATGACGGGGGCGTCTCGAAGCGTTTTGATGTCTCGCTCTCTCACACGTTCGCTCTCTGTTCTTCCTCTTTGCGTAGTTGACGTGCGTCTGGCGATGCAAGCTGAAATGCTGCTCCAGAATGTGACTTTAGTGCTGTTCTGCCTGGGCATGGTGGGCGCTGTGTTTCCCTGGTTCCTGATCTCCATCGTTCCTTTAGGAGCGTTCCTCTTCATCGTCAACCGCATCTCCAGGTTTGCTCTTACAGATTTATTGGGTCAAACAGATAGTTGAGCTGTGTCATTGAATAAAATAGAACCAATTATGTAGGTCAGGCTGATTAATTGACTTTAAAGCTGCTTTGCAATGATTTGTATCGTGAAAAGCGCTATACAAATAAACTTAAATTGAATTTAATATGAGTTCCAACGGTTTGCACAAAGTCATCAAACCTAGTGGCTTTTTTCTTAATTTTTTTTTAAAATACACACTTTTTAAGAAAAGCATTTCACAAATAGATAATAAAGATAAGAAACTATTTCTCTATTCTCTATGTGTAATATAATCGCTTAATTAGAATTTATAGTTTTTTCTTATATATTAACCATATATATATACATATACATACACATATACATACACACATATATATATATATATACATATACATACACACATATATATATATATATACATACACATATATATATATATATATATATATATACATATACATACATATATATATATATATATATATATATATATATTAATATTAATAAGTTCTAATTATATTATTTGAAAATGTAAATATTTAAATGTATGTATATATGTGTATATATATATATATATACATACATATGTATATGTGTGTGTATATGTGTATATATATATATTTTGTTTTTAGTAACACACACACACACACACACACATATATATATATATATATATATATACACACACACACACACACATACATACATACACACATATATATATACACACACACACATATATATATATATATACACACACACATATATATATATATACACACACATACATACAGGTGCTGGTCATATAATTAGAATATTATCAAAAAGTTGATTTATTTCACTAATTCCATTCAAAAATTACAAATTTAAATATTTACATTTAATATATATTTTACATTTATATTAATATTTTAATATTTATAATATTTACATTTACATATATAAAATAGACTGTAAAAATTTTGTAATAGACTTTATAAATAAAACAATGATTAAAAAATCTTTTACAAAAAATTCTATTTTAGTTGCTATTTCATGCCATTTCATGTTTAATTCAATGTTTTACTTGCCGTTTATTTGTAATTGTAAAATTTACTAGCAAGTTCTAAGTGAAAATTCCTAGACTAATTTTGTAAAATTTTGTTATAATAGAAATAAATGAATTTATGTATATATATCTTTTTTATATTGGTCTAAAAAGACAACAGAACCACCCTTATAAATATATTTTCATAGCATCTGCCTTAGAGAGAGCATGTCAAGGGCATGTTTGTCCTCCTTCGCTTGGCCTCTTTTTAAGAAAAGAATGAATCATTAACAACATTATTCACGCGCAATGCCTTTTTCATATATGCACTTACAAGCTGAAATCAGCCTGACTGCTCATCAATAATGGCCTGGCTCTGCCTGACGCTGCTGTCCTGCCTGCGTTAGCGCTGACGTGTGACAGACCTCATAAAGCCCCGTATAAATCAGTTCAGAAGCCAGAAATGACTGCAGCTCAGCCAGGAAGATCCCCTCAGTCTCACCATTACTGTCCCCTGTGGGCCTCCATCTCATAAGCCACTAACCTGTCACATCACAGGCAGCTCTGTGAGCCACACAGATAAGCAGATGAGATGAGCCAGAGCTTTGATCAAAACTCAGCCGTATATCGCTGCTCATATTCTAAGACTGGCTGACTTTTTGTCAGGGACTGAAAAATATATATATATATATATATAAATATACTTTTCTGATTGTCCTTTTTACCCAAAGGGTTCTCATTCGTGAGCTGAAGCGCCTGGAAAATATCAGCCAATCCCCTTTCACCTCTCATATCACCAGCAGTCTGCAAGGCCTGTCCACTATCTATGCTTACGGCAGGGGTGCTGACTTCATACACAGGTAATATTCAGACAACAAAACGCCCTCCATGACTTTGCAGAACTTTTCTCTGAAACAAACACTGCAGTCAAACTTTACTCGAGGTCTGCATGTACTGTGGCTTCACAAAGTTTGCACAAAGTTCAAACAGTACATAAAAGCCACACTCGCAAATGGCATTGCATCAGAAAATCATGACAAATACAGAACCTAGAGACTTTTATTTTAAAGAAACTTTATTATACATACCTTTCAAGAAAAATTCACAATAAGAAGTTTGTTTTAAATAAAACTTTGATAATGCATTATATACTTATATTGTAACATAGATAGATAGATAGATAGATAGATAGATAGATAGATAGATAGATAGATAGATAGATAGATAGATAGATTAATTAATACTGTTATTCAACAAGGACACATTATATTGATCAGTAATGACATTTGTAATGTTAAAAATATTTCAGCATTAATAATCAGAAATGTTTCTTGAGCAACAAATCAACATCTTAGAATGATTTCTGAAGGATCATGTGACACTGAAGACTGCAGTAATGATGCTGAAAATTCAGCTTTGATCACAGAAATAAATTACATTTTATAATATATTACAATAGAAAACAGGTATGTTAAATTGTAATAATATTTCACAATATTGCAGTTTTTTATCGAATAAATGTAGCCTTGGTGAGCAGGTGATCTAACTGTGTGTGTGTGTGTGTGTGTGTGTGTGTGTGTGTGTGTGTGTGTGTGTGTTTATGTATACACACACACACACACACACACAAGATTAAAAGTATGTTATGAATAAACTTGCAAAGTAATGACTTAAATAAGGTTAAATATGGGTTATATTCCACCAGGAATCAAGCCCTGCTCGACACAAATCAAGCGTGTCACTATCTGTTCAGCTGTGCTATGCGCTGGCTGGCTGTGCGTCTGGACCTCATCAGCATTTCTCTCATCACCACCGTCGCCCTCCTCATCGTCTTCATGCACGGCCGCATTCCTCCTGCCTACGCCGGCCTGGCCATCTCCTACGCCGTACAGGTGCGCCGCTCTCACATACTGTATATGAGCGGGGAAGCTTGTAGGGCAGGACCGTTACTGTACCGTGATTAATTTCCACTGCTTACTATTGCACCGTTGTTATTCACTGCTCATTTTCTTTCCCCTCTCACATCCAGCTAACCGGCCTGTTTCAGTTCACCGTGAGGCTGCTTTCTGAAACCGAAGCCCGTTTTACATCAGTGGAGCGGATCAATCATTACATAAAGGTAGAAGCTCCTGTGACACATGCGTGCTGGTTGTGTCAATGACAAATAGAAAGGGACGGACCGTTTGTTATTCAATTGACACAGCTCACAAAAGACACCGGCTCTTTGCTTTGCACAGGCGGCTGAGCCCAGCGGTCAGCACGCTGCATAGTGAGCCTGCTACATCCCGCTCAGCAGGCTTCAAGGCACGCATTTATTGCCAGACAGAACATCATAGCGTATGACACAGCTTGTTTCAGGAGGCTCTTATCAAAGCAGAGCGGTACAGCTGTCTTAGCTGCCACCCAAGTGGCGGAGAGCATTTTACAGTGATTAATGAAGCCAATAATGGTCTCGCTGAGTTCTGAGGCACAAAGTATCCAGCTTATTTTGCAATGCAAAAGTAAGCTGCTATAGGTAAGTAACTGTAAGAATAATAAAGTGCAGTAAAACTATTTGATCCATTTGAAAACAGCTTGCTTTCTCTATGAATCAAACAGTCAAATCCCATAGTGAGTACCGCTAAAACAGTAAACAGTAAAGAAGATTTTTAGCTGAAACTGTGGTCCGTGATTCATAGTCAAGTCAGCAGTTGCCCGTTTTTGAAAAAAAATATATATATATCATATCAAGGAGCACAGAATTAATACCTGTGGCTCCTGACGATATATTGAGGTCTTATGAAGCGAAACGATCTGTCTGTGCAAGAAACTGAATATTATTTTCAGCATTATTACCTGTAATCCAGAGCCTCAGACAAACGGTCCGGAGTGATGTTCGGTTCACGAACGAATCATTCTTCTGAACCGGTTCGTTTTAGTGAATCTAGTTGAATCTGTTCACCAAATCGGACTTTGGAGAAGCTTTACCTTTTTAAATATATATAAATGTATTTAATATATAAACATAACATATTTTTCTTAAATATACACATGCATGTGTGTGTATTTATATACATAATAAATATACACAGTACACACACACATATATTATGTATACAATCACTTTTATTTTGGATGCGAATAATCTCGATTAATCGTTCCCCTAAACTGGTAAAAAATATATATATATATATATAACAAGTGTTGACCTACATAACTGGTAGTATAACAAGCCTTCGAGCAAATAAAAATCAAAACATATATGTGCAAAAAGACGACTAGTATTTCCAATGTTGACCTGCAGCAGCAGTATCGTCTAGTCGACTAGTCTCGCACATCCCTATTACAAACCAGTGTGTTTATAATTATACATTGAAATAATATGATAACAAATGTGACCCTGGACGATAAAACCAGTCTTAAGTGTAAATTTTTCGAAATTGAGATTTATACATCATCTGAAAGCTGAATAAATAAGCTTTCCATTGATGTATGGTTTGTTATGATCGGACAATATTTGGCTGAGATACAACTATTTCAAAATCTGGAATCTGAGGGTGCAAAATATCAAAATATTGAGAAAATCACCTTTAAAGTTGTCCTAATGAAGTTCTTAGCAATGCATATTACTAATCAAAAATGACGTTTTGATATATTTACGGTAAGAAATTTACAAAATATCTTCATGGAACATGATCTTTACTTAACATCCTAATGATTTTTGGCATAAAAGAAAAATCTATAATTTTGACCCATACAATGTATTTTTGGCTATTGCTACAAATATACCCCAGCGACTTAAGACTGCTTTTGTGCTCCAGGGTCACAAATAGTAATATCAAGCAGTATAACAGACTATTTTGTACAGCTAAAATAACTGGAAATGAATGACACCAGAAGCCTCACACATTCAAGTTACTAATACCTGCTCCGACATGAAAAATAATGCAGATAATTCATAATCATTCATAATTCATCTTCAAGAATCGGCTAAATGACCCTCTAATTCTAGCACTCTCTATTCTAATTATATTCTTTAAAAAAAAAAAAAAACAGTAGCTTTTCTAAACTTTTTGTATTCTATCTATTTGTTTTCTTTTTATTTATTATACAATTAACAAAAGCAAAAAAAGCCTCTAACACTAGCTTGCTCTATTCTATCTGTTTTCTTTTTATTTATTATATAATTAAAATTAAAATAAAACCTTGCTACGTGTACTGCGTTAAGCTAACTGACACTTGTCATAGCACTTGCATACCGTTGCTCTTTTGTTGGTTTTGATTGCTTCCATTGTCCTCATTTGTAAGTTGCTTTGCATAAAAGCATCTGCTAAATGACTAAACGTAATGTAAATGCAAATGTGATCCTTTTTCACTCAGAACCTGGAAAGCGAAGGTCCTCGACAGATCTGCGGCTCCTCCGCTTCTGCTTCCAGCTGGCCAGAAGAAGGACGGATCTCCTTCCAGAATGTGGAGATGCGATATCGGGATGACCTTCCTCTGGTCCTGAAGAATCTCTCCTTTAGTGTGCTTCCAGAGGAGACCGTAGGGATAGTTGGCAGAACGGGTTCAGGTACGCCTGTCTACCTGGCTTTTTTATCCTATCAGATATCGTTTGTGTTCGTCTGTGCCGCGGGTCATATTACTGGTGGAGGAAATAGATTGTGACACAGGTGGGTTGTTTCTTCAGGGAAATCTTCACTGGGCGTCGCGCTCTTCAGACTAGCGGAGCTCAGCCGAGGATCAATCAGCATTGATGGTGTCAACATCGCTCACATTGGTCTGGAGGACTTGAGGAGCAAGCTGTCAGTCATCCCCCAAGAGCCGGTTCTTTTCATTGGTACTGTCAGGTACGGTCCACGTCACTTTACCAAGACTAGCCGCGCACTATCAATCCTGAAGTCATGAAGTCAAAATGATGCAACCCATTTCACTTACACAATGCCACATACAGTACTTCAATGTGAAACAGGATATTCAACAAGAAAGAAAAGTAGGACTAGACATTTTATCCATCTAGGACTGATTGGGTTGAGAAAAGTGGGCATTATATAAACTGTCATTCAGACATTTCGGATCAGTTAGATTTGTAATGTTTTTTTTTTTTTAAAGAAGGCTATAATGCTCATTTAAGCTGCCTTTATTTCATCAAAAAAATAAAAAATAAACTGTAATATTGTGAAATATTATCCCAACTTAAAATAACGCTTTTCTGTTTTAATATATTTTAAAATCGAATTTATTTCTGTGATCAAAGCTGAATTTTCAGCATCATTACTCCAATCTTCAGTGTCACATGATCTTCAGAAATCACTCTAATATACTGATTTATTATCAGTGTTGAAAACTTACATTTAAATTTAGAACCTGTGATATGTTTTTTTCAGGATTTCTTGATAAATAAAAAGTTAAAGAACAACATTTATTCAAAATAGAAATCCTTTGTGACACTATACATGACCGTTCAGTACATTTTTTTTTTTTTGAAAGAAATTTCTTTTATTCAGCAAGAATGTGTTAAATTGATCAAAAGTTATAGTAAAGACTTATATTGTTATGAAAAAATTCAGTTTTTAATAAATGCTGTTCTTTTTAACTTTTTACTTACAAAGAATCCTGAAAAAAGTATCACAGGTTCCAAAAAAGATTTAGAAGCGCAACTGATTCCAAAATTGATGATAACTGAGCAGCAAATCTGCATATTAGACTGATTTCTGAAGATCATGTGACACTGAAGACTGGAGTAATGATGCTGAAAATTCAGATTTGATCACAGCAATAAATTACATTTTACAATAAATTCAAATAGAAAACACTTATTTCACAATTTTACTGTTTTTGATCAAATACATGCAGCCTTGGTAAGCAGAAGAAACCTATTACTGATCCCAACCTTTTGAACTGCAGTGAAGACATTATTGCATTTTGTTGAAAGATTTGCCAAGACAAACTTTTTTTTCTTAAGAATAACATCCACTTGATGATTGGTGCGCAGTAAGACTAGGGTCAGATTATGTTGACTAAGTTGCTTATATCACCAACAGATCAAATCTGGATCCCTGGGATCAGTATACAGATGCACAGATCTGGGAAGCTCTGGAGAAAACGCACATTAAGGACATGGTGAGTAAGAGCAGAAGGTTTTGGTTTGATTTTCCCAAGTCTGACTTTGTGTTGGCTTTGGAGTAGCTGTGCTTTAGTCACATGTTTATTTATTTTCAGGTTAGCCAGCTACCGAATTCACTGCATTCAGAGGTGACGGATAACGGAGAGAACTTCTCAGTGGGAGAGAGACAGCTGCTGTGTGTGGCCAGAGCTCTTCTCAGACACAGCAAGGTAACGGCTGAGATCAGACACGCTCTCCAGCATCCGGATTTACATAAGAAACAACCCGTTGTTCTTACAAAAGTAAACAAACCGGTCCTTAAAATTTAATCTTGAAACATATTAATACTACTAGGAAAAAAAAATCAAAATATTGAGAAAATCTCCTTTAAAGTTGTCTAAATGAAGTTCTTAGCAATGCATATTACTAATCAAAAATTAAGTTTTGATATATTTATGGTAAGAAATTTACAAAATATCTTCATGGAACATGATCTTTACTTAACATCCTAATGATTTTTGGTATAAAAGAAAAATCTATAATTTTGACCCATACAGTGTATTTTTGGCTATTGCTACAAATATACCCCAGCAACTTAAGACTGGTTTTGTGCTCCAGGGTCACATATCGTTGGGCTAATTTGACTAGCCTCTGTCAAGTAAGAGAATTTGTGCCAAAAATATCATCAGCAACAAAAGTTCCAGCTTTCTTCTCCTCCTTTAAAATGGATAAACCGGTTTATTTAGCTGCTTTGACTATATTTGATTATATGGTTAGTTGCGGTATATTATTTGCATTCATCATTGTTTTCCTCTGCACTGGTGAAGCTCAGCCGCTGTAATGTGGTGAAACATTGCCACCACATGGCAGACAGTGAATGACTATTGAAAAAATCCCCAGTGTAAAGTTCCTTCCAGTCTTTTCTTTTTTTTCTAACTGGTTTATAATGTAAACATGGGAAGCTTTGCACAGTATGTGCAATGATTTGAGAATGGGACATGATGTAACGTTCTGTACAGCACAGTTTACATAGAATACATGAATTATGTCAGTGACACGTAGATACCTAAGTCCTCTTCAGGGAAAAGTTGAGAGCAGTGCTTATCAGTGCTTTGACTTCAAGCCTCCACGTTTTGCACAAAAATATCAAAAGGCCCCCAACCCTAGGTGTGTTTTCTCAACTATGTGCACTCCTAGTCTCTGTAAATTAAAATAATAATAATTACATTTCAGGATTCCAAAAGATTTTCAAGAATCCCACTCTTTGTAGCCAATGAATTTACAGGACTTCACATTTAATTTGTGAATTAAAAATAGTAAACGTATTTTTACTCAAAGTTTCTACTCTATTTTAGAGCATGGCATGACTAGAAAAAATGTGTATTCATTATTAACAATCCTATGGATTTTAAAGGTTTGTTTTATTTTTAATTGATTAATTTATTTATTTATTTCGAAAGAAAGACGTAGAAATCACTTTTAAAATGAGACTGTCTCATATTTCCGGGTTTTCCAGGACGGTGTGAATCCTGGTTCTTCAAACAAAACAGTCGTTGAGGGGGTAAATTAAGAAATATCTTATTTTTAGTTGTTTCAGCTTATTTTAATATTTGTTTTGTCATATTTTAAGTCATCCTCTTAAAAGTTTGATGAGGTCCCCTGGTTGAGAACCACTGATTTAGACAGTTTAAATAATAAACACATGTTCTTATTGAATCATTTTTGTATTTACTTGATCAAAAATCATGTTTCGTGACTATTGGCTATTCTTAAAATGACGAGACAAGCCATTCGATGCGTCCTGCCACAGTGTCAATTAAACACGTCAACACAGGGGGAAAAAAACTGCTCTTCAAACCATTTCATGGGGTCTAGAAGTTCATTTAAAAAACAACAACTGGCCATTAAACAGATTTGTATTGTGATTCATGTGCTGTACGCAATCTTGTTTCAGATCCTGCTGTTAGACGAGGCAACAGCTGCTATTGACACAGAGACAGACCGCCTCATACAGGACACGATTCGCACCTCGTTCAGTGGCTGCACCACTCTCGTGATCGCCCATCGCCTCAACACTGTGCTGAACTGTGACAGGATCATGGTCCTGGACCAGGGGCAGGTGGGTCTCCTCCTTCATCTGCTGTTGATTTAATGACAATCATGCAGTGACCCCAATCTATGAGCAGGGGTGAGCCATGTGTGTCAGCTAATATCATAGTTGCTTTAACTGTGTGGAAGCTGACAAGTAGACTTCACCACTCACTCTGAAAAACAAACAAACACACTTGTGAAAAATGTAAAAATGTCCCTAGAAATCAATTTACTGTAAGCTGGCAAATATCACACCTTAATGAACATGTTATTTCTGTCACTGCTGTGAGCTAAAAATCACACATAATATAATATGAATATGAAAAACTTTGGGAGTCACGACAGGCCTAAATTACCAGCATAAAAACACAGACAGAAAAATATTATCTAGTTACTGATATGTGACCCTAGACGACAAAACCAGTCTTAAGTGTCAATTTTTTTAAATCGGTTTCGATCCACTTCAAATGTTGACTAGTGTATATGTGACCCTGGACCAAAAAACCAGTCTGAATAAATAAATAAGCTTTCCATTGATGTATGGTTTGTTATGATCGGACAATATTTGGCTGAGATACAACTATATGAAAATCTGGAATCTGAGGGTGCAAAAAAATCTAAATACTGAGAAAATCGCCTTTAAAGTTGTTCAAATTAAGTTCTTAGCAATGCATATTACTTATGAAAAATTAAGTTTTGATACATTTACGGTAAGAAATTTACAAAATATCTTCATGGAACATGATCTTTACTTAATATCCTAATGATTTTTGGCATAAAAGAAAAATCAATAATTGTGACCCATACAATGTATTTTTGGCTGTTGCTACAAATATACCCCAGAGACTCAAGACTGGTTTTGTGGTAAAAGGTCACATATCGATAAAATCCCCCCAAAAATATCGAGATTGTTTTTTCTCAGTATCGCTCACCATTAAGTGTTTAAGTGCATAGAAAACAAAACATTAAACCAAGTGGTGTTTATAAGAAACAGCTCAATCATACTTTTTAGGGGGAAAACATTCACAGTTAGTCTTTAAATGATAAAAGTATAGATATATAACATACAAAATAAGTTAAAGAATTTGCACTGTTTATAGTTACCCAAAGGTGCAATCTGTAAAAATCTCACAGAGCATAATGAATTAGTTAAATGTCACAATAAACGCATAATTGTGTTAAACATTTAATCTGCAGTGCATGCACATAGAGCGAGCGAGCTGTCAAACTAACATTAACAGATGCAGTTGCAATTAAATATTTAACAGTTTTCAAAGTGTTTGTATATTTATCTGATGTATTCGTGTATTCGTAAAGTGAGTGTTATTAAATCTTAACGTGTCATTCGTTTAGAGACTGCACTTGGTTTGATGTTTTTTGTCAAAATACTGCCTATATGTACAGTATGGATTATATACAATAAGTCATGTTCATCTTGTTGTCTCTGAAATAGATTTTGGAGTTTGACACCCCTTCAAGCCTGCTGGCCGATGAAAACTCACGTTTTCGTGCCATGATGGTGGCAGCCGAAGAAACGCTTAGTCACCCCTAAGAAGTAAGCAGGCACTGAAGACACGGAGCCTCCAGAGAGAGAAGATTCACACCAGATTGAAATCCTTGAAGCTGCTCAAACTGAGATTTTCAGTTTGTTTGTTGTATTTTAAGACGATGGTATTGTTTTAGTTAGCACACAGAGAGACTATATAGTGTTTGATGTCACGAAGAAGAGCCTTCCAGTGGGGAACGGTCATGTTGATGGCACTTTATTTGTGTTACCCGGCTGAATGATCCTGCCTGCTGCGGAAGCATCTGGACTCCTGGAGTCAGTCTGAAGTGTTGATGGAGTGCGTTTCTCATACACGACTCCCTTCTGCCTGTGTTTGGTAGAAGTAAATTTTGCACACTGATAATGCATTTGTTTTCTTGTCGTTCAGAATTTTTTTGCTTTATAAAGGTATGCATGAAAGATATGTATCGACCATAAGGTAACCTGTTGATTTGCCTTATTTGTATCTGACATGCGTATGAATCCAACCAAAGATGACATTCAGATCAGTCACACATATCAATCATTCCAGACATCAGCACAAAACCTTTTATTTTTATTTTTGTATTATTTCCTTGTGCTTTCATTGTTACTCATACTATGTAAGTTTTGTGCCTCTGCTGTTGCATATTTGGCAGATATATGTCAAAAGCATTGTGCTAATAGTGTTTTAGTGACAAAAATGTGCAATGTGAGTTCTTGCAATAATTCAATGAGTTCTTATTTGTATTCTAAGTGCATATCTCTGTGTAATCACATCTGTTGTGATGTTTTTCATTATGTTGGGTTGATTATATTCTCAGAAGATTCATGAAATCTAAAGAGACTTTAATTTATGTTTGAAATCAAGGTAGTTTCATGCACATGTGGAGGCTGGGAAGATGTTAATGCTCAATATCTCATTCATTCTTGAGGAGTGCCTGTACTACTTCATATCAAGACTACACTTTGTGATCTCTTCAGGAATGGGTGACTTGGTTGTTTTTACTTTTTCAGGATGAAAATTGCACATTTAGGTACCTGATGATTATGCAAGAATTTGGGTCTGTATATATTTTTGGATATATATATATATGCCACACCGCGCAGTATCTGTTTAGATATTTATGTTGGAAATATTCAGATGAAGAGAAATCGGTTCACAAGCTTAGATATGCTAATCATTAAGAGTTGCCTTCTTTATGATTCAGAGATTATAGTTTTGTGGTTGTTTTACGAACACTTGTTTTATGATTGTTATAAAAAAAATTCTTTATTGAATAAAGATTATATTTATACATTTAATGGTTTTGTGTGTGTGTGTGTGTGTGTGTGTGTATGTTTATGTGGTTTACGGGGACACAAATTTGTATAATAACATGGGTATGACAGAGGTATTACAATTTGAAGGTGTTTTATGAGGACACTGCCTATGTCCCCGTAAATCAAAAGGCTTAAAAAACATACTAAATGGGGTTTTTTTTTTTCATCTAAAAATGCAGACAGTCTCCTGTAAGGGGTAGGTTTAGGTGTAGGGTTGGTGTAGGGCAATAGCACATACAGTAAGTACAGTATAAAAACCATTACGCCTATGGAGAGTCCCCGTAAACCACATAAACCAACGTGTTTGTGTGTGTGTGTGTGTGTGTGTGTGTGAGAAAAAAAAAAAGACCTTGTGGAGACACTTTTTGGGGAAACAGTTTATAAATCATATTATTTTATTTATTTATTTATTGAAAATGTAAAAATACAATAGATGTTTTCTGTGAGGGTTAAGGGGATAGAATATACAGTTTGTACAGTATAAATTGTTTATGGAAAGTTACAATATAACTTGGAAACCCAATGTGTGTGTGTGTGTGTGTGTGTGTGTGTGTGTGTGTGTGTGTGTGTGTGTGTGTGTGTGTGTGTGTGTTTTAATAGCTTTTGTCAGAGTCATGACTCATGTGGTTTATAATTATGCATTATTTATCCTTTTTTTGACATGACACACATTATATAAAGACAAATGTTATGTAAACATTATGTATGAAAAATTACTCATACTTGGCACGCACTTAGGACTTTTATCATCCTGAACAGTAACTTTTCATTTACTAATATGATCATTCATCAAAAACAACACAAAGCAAATAAACCACAATGACGCTGCGGGACCTCCTGATATAACAAGTAAAAATGTTCCTTTAGCCATTGGTTTTTGGAGATCACAATTTCAAGATGCCAACTGGAAAGAGACCTTTAAGATCTCCAGACATTTTTGTATCACAAATAAAATTAGGTATGATTTAAGACTGTTCATCACATTTATCCTCTAAAACAGGTAATTGCAAAGTTTTGTAAAGACCTTGACTTGAAGCGTGTATTGCACATTTATTTTTTGATTGTATTTATACAAAATTATTTTGGTGTGATTTGGCTTTTTTCTTAAACAAAATACTAAGATTGAATTGCAACTCAAAGAAAATGATGTTTTATTTTTATGAGCATACTGTTGAAAATATGGTATATAGTGAATTTACTCATTATATAGGCTATGGAAAATTCTCTATCCACAAATGTAAACGGGAAATGAAAAAAAAAGTATTCATTTTAAAATAGAAATAAAAAAACAAAAAACAAATAAACAGTAAATTAGTTTGAAACCTTAAATATATTATTTGAATAATTTGTAACAATTTGTACTTGTTATGGACAAGTGAATTTCTTATTGCTTATCCTAATTTATTGTTTTTTTTTTTAATTGTCTTTGTTTTTTATAATATATATTTTCATGTAATTTATGTTATTGTCCTCGCAAAAACCCCTCACGAACTGCATCAAAAAAGCTCCATTTGTTGTACTGGATCAAAGGGACTTTTATGTTGTCTCGTATTTACCCATCATTCTCGTCGGAGCGGAAGCAGCGGGTGAAGCAGCGGAGCTCTAGCCGCAGAAGCAGCGCTCAGGATCGGCCCCACACCGGCTGACATGCCGCGGGGATGATGGCTGCCTTCGGCATTCTAAGCTACGAACACAGGCCTCTTAAACGGCCCAGACTCGGTCCTCCGGACGTTTATCCGCAGGACCCGAAGCAAAAGGAGGTTAGATGACTTTCTCTCTTCCTCTGTAGCTACATTTAATATTTAAATAGCGGATTAAAGTGTGTTTTTCAGGGCTGTTGAGATCAGGCCCCGCCGTCAGCTAACGGCCAATAACAATGAAACCAACGGCTCGGTTAGCTGGACAGAAAAACAACATTTATGTCTCAAATGATTTCAGTCTTCACCTGTGGTTGTTATTGCAGATGGTTAGAGAGTGGAAAGGGTCATTTTATTTGAGAAACCCAGCTTTTAAAATGATTTGAGAATCGGTTTTTACCGTGCTTTTTATTTAAAGCCCTTTTATCGTTACAGTGCCATTTAAAAGGGCCTCATATGAAACCTACAACCGTTATTAATCACTATTGTATGTATTTTAAAAAAGAAATAAAGCTATATTACTTGCAAATAAATACTAAAAATGTAAACAACCCCAATAGCCTGTTAGCACTGTAGTACAGTCGGGATGTGTATGTTTGTTGACAACCCATTTTGAATTGATATGTTTGTCATGGATGTGTTTTATAACCTAACAAGCCGACAAGCTAGGCAACATTTATGGGTATCATGAGTTCGTAAAGCATTTTGTACATTAATGATCTAGTCGTGCAAAGAAATAAAAGAAATTATGTAACGTTACGTGCCTAAAATGCTTTTAGGTGCTGTTTCGCTAGACACAGTCTCAGTTGTCAGCAAACAGAAGCAACAGAAAATACTTGTGAAAGTATATTTGAATATCTGTTTCATTATATAGAGTGCACCATAAGTTGTATTTTTCAGCATTGCATGTGATCTCTTATAATGGCACCTGCAGACTGAATTCAGTGTTTTGTCTTCTTGATGCATTTTGAGAGTACATTAGGATGAATGAGTGATTAAGTCTCTGGTGTTTGATTAACCCTCCAGCACAATGAAATGAGAATGGGATATGCATGCATGAGTCATTTAATAACTGAAACTATCACTCTCTCATGGTTAGGATGAGTTGACGGCATTGAACGTCAAGCAAGGATTTAACAACCAGCCAGCTGTTTCAGGCGATGAGCATGGCAGCGCTAAAAATGTCAATTTCAACCCTTCAAAGGTAAGATTATCAGTGCTGAGGTTACCTGCATGCATGCATTTTATCAGTCAAATTCTCTCTCTTTTACAAATTGTCGTAAACACAGAACTTTGTCTATTTTTGTTGGGTATCTGGTCATTGTGGTGTCTCAAGGAACGAACAAATGGACCCTTACAAATACTCAATATCACCGATATTGAAAAGTGTTTCATTTTTTTTTTTTTTTTGAGTTGTCTGGTACCCAAAACTGTATTAATCTTCAGTCAGCTGAGAAGTCTTCTGAGTAAAGCCAGAGAAGAGCAAAAGCAGGAGATAATGTAATGACGGTAAAAAATTAGCAGAGTTTATTAAATAATCTTATTTGTGCATGTTTCAGTGCTCAGACTTCATCTGACCCGCACAAATCCAACAAGCGTTGTTATACCACAAGCAATAGCGATGGAAAATTACTGCTTCACGACAGCGTCCTGTGATGTTAAAAAACTCAACAAATGGAAAATAATATACAAATAAAATAATATAAATAGCTGATTAATGAAACAAATAAATGATTATATGATAATGAATAAAAGTATATAAAAGAAACTAAGTACAACACAAGTTTTTAATATCAAATTAAGATCTTAAAGGCAAAGTCAACCCTGAATCCATTTTTAATCTAATCTAAATAAATCTTAATCTGAAGTATAAAATACCTGACAGTTTTTTAAATTGCCCTATTATGCTATTTCAACTTTAAGGAAGCTGGCATGGTTTTAATACCCCATTCGTTCACGCTTGGCATTCCTGTTACCTTCTGCTTTTCAGATCAGCTCAAACTTCAGCAGCATCATTGCAGAGAAGTTACGCTGCAACACATTTCCAGACACTGGCAAGAGGAAGCCGCAGGTCAATCAGAAGGACAACTTCTGGCTCGTCACAGCGCGGTCGCAGAGCTCCATTAATAACTGGTTCACAGACTTGGCTGGGACCAAACCCTTAACTCAGCTCGCTAAAAAGGTTGGCTTTTGCCATGCTGCTGTGTAGAAACTCTGAACAGATCACTTGTGCAGATCCAGAACGTGCTGTTAACAGCACACAAAAACTTCTAAGCATTACTGCATTTCACATTACAAGGTCAAATGGCTTTTGCGTTAGACTAATTGCTGTGTGTGTGCACTAGGTTCCCATCTTCAGCAAGAAAGAGGAAGTGTTTGGCTACCTTGCCAAGTACTCTGTGCCGGTAATGAGATCTGCTTGGATGATTAAAATGACATGTGCGTATCACGCTGCCATAACTGAAACCAAGGTGAAGAAGAGGCATGTCATTGACCCCTGCATAGGTTAGTTGGTTATTGTGCATCGCTCGTATAATAATCTGGCTCTGTCGAACATGCATCGCTGTCCTCATTTAATCTGTGAATGAAGATAAAACGTCCTCTGTTGTTGTGCTGTGTAATTGGGATTTGTGCTGCAATGCCTCACTGGTTTTATCTGGCTTTTGCAGAATGGACTCAGATAATTACTAAATACCTGTGGGAGCAGCTGCAGAAGGTGGCAGAGTTTTACAGGCAGTCTCCCAGCCAGGGCTGTGGGTCTCCTCTGCCCGCTCCTCCTGCTGAGGTGGAAACCGCCATGAAACAGTGGGAGTACAATGAGAAACTGGCCATGTTCATGTTTCAGGTAGGCGGGCCCGGTTTTATTTACAGATGCAGTGCTGCTGTCTTCATGCAATACAGAGGGCAACAAAGAAACATGGAATTATGTCCCACAAAGATTACGTTTTTAAAGGGGTGGTTCACTCAAAAAAGAAAATTTCATCATTTATGCACCACAAATATGATAAATCTGTTTATTGGTATTTTATGTGGCAATACAGATTGAAATAATGACGACAAGGTAAACCGTAAGATATTGTCCATTATTAATCCCTTCCACAATCCCCCCATTCATATTAACTCAGATGGACAGAAAATCAATAAATGAATAAACAAGTGAAATAAAATGCATATGATTAATTAATATCTAAGCAAATAGCCAAAACAAAACAATAAAAAGGAATACAGTCCAAAAAGGGATCCCAAATCTTATAAAAGGATTTAAGTGAGCCAGAGAACATTATATTTTTAATATATCTTCGCCTATCTCCCAAATCGATACTATCACTTGTCATACCATATTAAAGATGTTATACTGCCCACTCTTACCATTTATAAGTCATTTATCAAAAGGGAAGTGCTTTTGTGTATGTTGATGAGATTATTTATTGTGTGTATGTGTACATGTGTAACAGGATGGCATGCTAGACAGACATGAGTTCCTCACCTGGGTGCTGGAGTGTTTTGAGAAGATCAGACCTGGAGAGGATGAGCTTCTGCGATTCCTGCTGCCAATCCTGTTACAGGTCAGTTAACGCAGCATGACGCTGCACGAGTCCAGCAGGCCTGCACACTCCCTGACCCTTTGCGTTTAAATGGATTACAACTAAATTTACACGTTGCAAAATTGTTTATTGGGCTGATATTTTAATATCATTGGTATGCTAGTTTATTAATTCTATTGTGAATTTTTTTTAAAATATATTTTCTGTTTTCAGTAAAATCTTTTCGTTTTTTTATATATCTTTTTTTATTAAGTTTTAGTTTTTCATTTTAGTACTTAAATATAAGAAATATTGCCTTGGCAACT
Organism: Acrossocheilus fasciatus; assembly: GCA_036784905.1. NCBI lineage: Eukaryota > Metazoa > Chordata > Actinopteri > Cypriniformes > Cyprinidae > Acrossocheilus > Acrossocheilus fasciatus. The sequence continues at coordinate 3,063,372 of CM071951.1, forward strand.
AGCTGGGGAAAAAAAAAAAAAAAAATTATATATATATATATATATATATATATATATATATATATATATATATATATATATATATATATAATATATTATTTTTATATATAATATATTATTTTTATATATAAATATATTATTTTTATATATAAATATATTATTTTTATATATAAATATATTATTTTTATATATAAATATATTATTTTTATATATAAATTGATCATTAATTATTAATAAATGTATTTATTAATATGTATTTATAATGTTTGAGTCATTCTGTGTCAACTCAACCAGGGGTCCCCGGTTCAAATTTTTGAGTTTGTTAAAAAAAAAAATTCTAGTGAAAGTAATACATAAATGAAGAAAAGAGCCAAAATATTAAATGTCATGGATGTATATTTATGGAGTAATCCAGTAGAAGAGGGTCAAAATGACAATTTTCACCTGAGATTCGGAGCCAAATTACAGGATAGTAAAAATGACTTCAGAAAGATGACAGCATCATTGTTATTTTAACACAGATATTGGTAGGTCTATTAGTAAAATCTGTTGTCTTTAGTAATCTTTGTTGCATTATATGCCGATAGTGACAGTTCAAAAATGGGGGAAAAGAACTTCTTGAGTTTTTTCTCCAAAGTTTGCAAGCCTGTAACTCAAAAGACCTGTATCAAAGATATCTTAATACCCTTTTAGATTTAGGGTCTGAACAAAACTTTCCTCTTGACATCTTCATTTTTAAGACCCTGTATGGTTCAGTTCCAGAGATACTGGGATCTAAATATGGCGCCAGGAGTAAAATGTAAAATTGTGCACATTTTCCGTGGCCAGAAACCAAATGTGGTTTCACTTTGCATTCAGCTAATACTTTTTTTCTTTTAAAGAAGAATGTCTGAAGAACAAATAATTTTGAAACTAGAAATATATCTCATTTCCCTGTCAAAACATTTGCATTTCTCTCCGAGTGCCATAAATATTCTTTTTTCCAAGTTTTTTCCAGTTAGATTTGTTATTTAATATTAAAAATATTAGGGATGCACCGATACCACTTTTTCCAGTACTCGCCCGATACCGATACTTTACTTTTGGTACTTGCCGATACTGTGTGCCAATACCGATATTTTCATTATATTTCTACATTTTTAAACTATTGGGTACAGAAACCAAAAGTTTACTTGTCATATATTATTACCATTTTCTAAACTATAGCAAGAACTCAGAGTTAAACCGTGTCAGAACAAATTCAGCTTGATAATGTCAGATAAGAAAGCTATGTAATGGATTACAATCAACCAAAAATTCTTCAGACAGCTGTTAGTAAGACAATATTTACACAACTATCAATACTTTGTCGTGCAACGCCTTAATGACAGCCTGTAGTCTCCTGGGCTTGCTGTCAACCAGGTTCATGCAAACCTGAACTTCAATTTTTCCCAGACTCGGTCTGAATCATTTTTGGTTCCAAATTTGTATCAGTTTTATTGGTAGTCCACTGTATGAAGAATTTTTGGGTATAATATGTCACAGTTTACTTTATTTTGCTATCCTCACTTACATAAATGAACTATAGTGAAATAGTAAAAAATAAATCAAAAATTATATCTGGTCTCTGAATAATTTGATTTGACTGTATATCCTTCGGTTATTTTCACACTTAATTATGCTCATTAAAATGTATTTTACAAGTTTTTGTTACTTTCACTGTTCATTTTTTTTGCTCTATGGTACATTATCTTTAATTTACATGATCTAAATCGCTGCTCCATTGCAGCGATTTAGTACTGTAACCACGTGTTTTGCTGTAATAATGCAGGGAACCACTTAATGAAAATATCACAGGAGAAGTCGCATTTTTTTTACATCTGAAACGTGCTGTGATTTATATTTCAAAGCCACTCATATAATGCGAAAACACTCATGAAGTAAGCAAAACGCGCACACATATTTGTACTGGTGTAGAATGAGAGGGACAAGAACAGTACAGCCTAGCGCACTTCACACAGGCTGCCAGTTTCACTTTCGCTAGGAAGTAGTGTATGCTTAAGGTTGAAAATAAATTGTTTATATTGAATTCCCCTATAAGTTGTCTTATATTTAAGATTTAGTTTTAATTCAAATGATGCATGCTGTGAGCGAACATCAATAAAGGTCTCTCTCTCTCTCTCTCTCTCTCTCTCTCTCTCTCTCTCTCTATCATTAAGTAACTCGTGCATTGTTTTACTTACTTGTTTTTGACATATCCGACCAAAGTGCAAACTATCCAGTGATGTCTGTGAGAAAGGGATATTCACTCGACGAGCTCGCCCATCTGCGTAATCCACTCAGCGTGCTTTGTTTAACAGCTCGCGCACATCAGCTATACAGGCTTTAATACTGAATGTTTAACATTATATTCATTGCATACATCCATAATCTCTAATAACTCCATTCTGCTGTCTGTTGTTCTGTTGCTGGTGTTTCTTTGTCTGAATATGGCACTTATCACATGCTGTGTTGTATCAGGGCGTTTTAACAGTACGAGTACATGAGCTCAATATCGGGCCCGATACGGTATCGGTGCATCCCTAAAAAATATCAATTCCACCCAGTGCGACTCAATGTCCAATTTGTTCAATTTTACCCACTCAAACAAACATGAACAATACATGTATAATACTTTCAGCTTAGTTTAACACAATTTTACCAGAGATTTCTGCGTATGTTCTCCTAAAGTCAGGGCGGAGAACCCATAAAGAATTGAGCCTGTGTTGACATGGTCGTTTTCAGAATGGATTGTGATTATTTTGACCTTTGTCTTTATTTTATTCAGTACTCGGGAGAGTTTGTGCAGTCAGCCTACTTATCTAGACGGCTGGCGTATTTCTGCACACGCCGGCTCAATTTGCTGTTGAGTGATGGCAGTCTTGGACCAGGTCCAGGTGGACACCCAGCCCACGGCATTTCAGCACAGCAAGGGAACGCTCTGCCTCCGACCCCAACCTCCCAGCCTGCAGGGGGCAACCAGCCCCAAACCCCCTTCACAGACTTCTACATCTGCCCCCAGCACAGGCCCGTGGTGTTTGGACTCAGCTGCATGCTGCAGGTAATGGCATATATATTCTAGTCATTCCAGCTGCGTTTCTCTGATTCCAGTCATTGAGTTTCTCTTGACACTGGTTTTATTCTGTTTGTCCCTCTGTAGAGTATCGTGTTGTGTTGTCCCAGTGCACTTGTCTGGCATTACTCTCTGACAGATAGCCGTAATAAGACTGGCTCGCCGTTAGACCTCTTGCCAATCGCCCCCTCGAACCTGCCCATGCCGGGGGGCAACAGCAGCTTTAACCAGCAGGTTTGACTTCTTGATCTTACATGATCTGATCTACTGGCACTTCATCTGATCACAGCACTTCATTAAAGGAATGTGATGTTTCTCAGGTTCGTGCCAAGGTGAGGGAGATTGAAGAGCAGATCAAAGAGAGAGGACAGGCGGTGGAGTTTCGCTGGTCTTTCGATAAGTGTCAGGAGACAACAGCAGGTGGGCATGAATGAGATCTTCAGCGTCTCAGTATTAGGGCTGTTCAATATGACCTAAAATCAAAACCTCGATTAATTGAACACTTTACCTCGATTATGATTATTGAACGATTATTTAAAAAAAAATATATATATATATTTATTTATTATTATTATTATTATTATTATTATTAATTATTTATTTATTTGTTTTTATATTATTATTATTATTATTATTATTATTATATTATATATTTTATTCTTCTATTAAATATTATGTTATATTATAAATATTATATTATTATTATTATTATTATTATTATTATTTTTTTTTTTTGCCCTCATAGTTAAAGGTTTGTACTCAATTATTAAAGGTTGGATTTTGTTTTCTAATGAAAGTGCATTTCTTATCTTTGTGATTTTTAAAATAATCGAAGGAAACAAAGTATTTATGCTTATTTGTTGAATATTTCGAACAATTGAAATTAAGACGTCTTATGAAAGTCGCATTTCAGTTTTATTGTAAAAACCAAGTTTGAGCACAGCGGTCATACACGTCCGTATAGCGCCGTCTACACATGCAGTAGTATGTTTTTAAGAGGAAAGTATTAATAGGATTTTAAAAATGAAATAACCGACATTGGAAGATTTCGTCTGTTAGAGGTTCTAAATATCATTTTTGATTTCTTTGATTAATCGTCCAGCCCTACTCAGTATGGACAGGACTTGTTTTATCCTGGTTAAGCCTGTGTAATATATGATCCGCGGTCTGTCCAAAAGGTTTCACCATCAGCCGGGTTCTGCATACGTTGGAGGTTTTGGATAACCACAGCTTTGAGAAGTCTGACTTCAGCAATTCCCTGGATTCGCTGTATAACCGGATCTTTGGCTCAGGACAGAGCAAAGATGGACACGAGGTACAGACAGTTGTGTTTTTCATTAGTTGTTGTGGGGTTTCACTGATTTTCAGAGGTTTGGGGTCCGTAAGAAATTTTTGTATTAATAAAAAGTGAAAGTAATAGGAAATTAAATTGATCAGCAGTGACAGTAAAGACATTAATGTTACAGAAGATTTCTATTTCAAATAAATATATAAATATTCAGAAAAAAAAAAACCCATCTCAGTATCCACCTCAACTGTTTTCAGCATTGATAATAATAATAAATGTTTTTGAGCAGCAAACCAGCATATTATAATGATTTCTGAATGATTATGTGACACTGAAGACTGGAGTAATGCATCACTTTTTGCATCACAGGAATAAATTATATTTTAATATAAATTTAAATGGAAAACAGTTATTATAAGTCGTTATAATATTTCACAATTGTACTGGTTTTACTGTGTTTTTTTATCAAATAAATGTAGCCTTTCGTAAGCATATGAGACTTCAAAAAGATTTTTAAAAACTTACCAAACCCAAATTTTTGTTATTAATTTTAATCAGACATGTAAGTGTTGTGATGCTTAGACGGCTGTTCACCAGCTTTATTGTAACCATGTAATTATTATGTAATAGCTATGTAATACTAATGATATAATACCAAGATGTTGTTGCTGGATCTGATGTTTGATAATGTGTTGGTAACTGTAGATGAGTCCAGACGACGATGCGGTGGTGACCTTGCTGTGTGAGTGGGCTGTTTCCTGTAAAAGGTCAGGGCCGCACAGAGCCATGGTGGTGGCCAAACTCCTGGAGAAGAGGCAGACAGAGATTGAGGCAGAGGTGCTGCTGGGAACCATTATTTTCCATTATAAATCAGTGTTGGGCGATATGCTCAATTGTCATGTTGTCCTATCTTCAGCCTGTGAGGTCGCCGATACACGATATTATCATACTAATTTATTTAATTATCTACTTACTTAGTGTCCTATCTGCACTGTATGATGAATAAATCTCTTACCCCTTATTTACACTGCACACGTCTGCTGATCGCGACCGCTCGAGTCAATGCTTGTGTTTATACCAGCCGGGTCACGTCATGTTTCTGAAGTGACCCAGAAGTGTCTCTCTGTGCTGCATCGCTAAAGATAGGTGCCTAGTCTTTTTTGATGGCCAATAAATAATAATAATCTTTTTGCTATCGTCAAAGGCATCAGCAACAGGCGATATCTCTGTCAGACTATCATCTATCGGCACAACCGTATTATGAATATGGCTTCATTATGTCCAGCTGCACAGTTTTCACAGTGATATGTTCCTGTGTGTTTTTAGCGGTGTGGAGAGTCGGAGGTCGTGGATGAGAAGGGCTCTGTGTCCTCAGGGTCTCTGTCTGCTGCCACTCTGCCTGTTTTCCAGGACGTCCTACTGCAGTTCCTGGACACACAAGCTCCTGTGCTCAGTGAGTTCATATTTAAGCATCCGTAGGGTTTCTTTCCAGTTCCAATCCCTGGACAAAGCTACATTTTCACAGCTGAAACTTTTAGCTCTAGAACAAGATTTGCACAGATTCTATGCCTTGCCTACAAGCACTTTGAAATCTGAACATCCTGCAATTATTAGCATACTAGATGTTGATTTTAAAGGTTTTAACATTATTTTTTGCTGGATACCCGGCCATATGGGATTGGTCGGCAATGAACAGGCAGATAAAGCTCTTCAGTTGGAAGTAACAGAATGTAATATTCCAGTAGCTGATGTAAAACCTATATTGAATCTGTACATTAATAATAAATGTGACCCTGGACCACAAAAGCAGTCTTAAGTCGCTGGGGTATATTTGTAGCAATAGCCAAAAATACATTGTATGGGTCAAAATTATTGATTTTTCTTTTATGCCAAAAATCATTAGGATATTAAGTAAAGATCATGTTCCATGAAGATATTTTGTAAATTTCCTACTGTAAATATAGTAAAACTTCATTTTTGATTAGTAATATGCATTGCTAAGAACTGCATTTGGACAACTTTAAAGGCGATTTCCTCAATATTTGATTTTTTTTTTTTTTTGCACCCTCAGATTCCAGATTTTAAAATATTGTCCTATCATAACAAATCATACATCAATGGAAAGCTTATTTATTCAGCTTTTAAATGATGTATAAATCTCAATTTCGGAAAATTGACCTTTATGACTGGTTTTGTGGTCCATGGTCACAAATGGCGAATGGAATGAATGCATATACAACAAACTATATGAGGGGAATCCAGTAGTAAATGAAAGAAGTAGTTATTATTTTGAAAATAGGTATGACCAAGTTGTACATATAAAATGTCGAATTGGACATTCAAGACTCACTCATTCATATTTATTGAAAGGGGAAGAGAAAACCAGTTTGTGAGTTGAATAAGAATTTTTTTTTTGTGTGTGTGTAAAACATATTTTAATAGAATGTCCAATTTTAAATGATATTGCACAATTTTTTCTCAGAGAATATACTAAAAGACATTTTTAAAAGGTTTCTCCTGGAAGAATTTTAGATTTTTTATTTTTTTTATCATTGATTAAATGTAAAGATTCTATATGATTTTTATCAGTAATGTTGTTACTTGTATGTTTTTGTATAGTGATTGCTTAAGAAATATTATATTATTGCAAATGATACTGATGTATTGAAATGATACTGTTAATGTTGCTCATTTGACGTTAATGTAAGATTTATACATCATCTGAAAGCTGAATAAATAATCTTTCCATTGATGTATGGTTTGTTAGGATCGGACAATACTTGGCTGAGATACAACTATATGAAAATCTGGAATCTGAGGGTGCAAAAAAATCAAAATTTTGAGAAAATCGTCTAAAGCTGTCCAAATGAATTCTTAGCAATGCATATTACTAATCAAAAATGAAGTTTTGATATATTTACAGTAGTACATTTTCAAAATATCATATTCCATGAAGATCTTTACTTAATATCCTAATGATTTTTGGCATAAAAGAAAAATCTATCATTTTGACCCATACAATGTATTTTTGGCTATTGCTACAAATATACCCCAGCGACTTAAGACTGGTTTTGTGGTCCAGGGTCACAAATAAAGATCTTTCCAGTTCTATTAACCACTTTAGAGGTGGATTACGCTTTTAAATGAGGTGTAAATGAACTAAATCTTTGTTTCTCTGTGTGTCTGTGAAGCTGAGCCTGGGAACGAGAGCGAGCGAGTGGAGTTCTCCAATCTCGTGCTCCTCTTCTGCGAGCTCATCCGTCATGACGTCTTCTCACACAACATCTACATGTGCACCCTCATCTCCCGTGGTGACCTGGCCTCTGACTCCCATCTGCCCCGCCCACGCTCCCCCAGCGACGAGCCCTCTGACGAATCTGAGCGCAAAGAGCAGGATGCAGGAAGCAGTGTTAAAATGGAGGCAAGTAGCTTTTTTTTTTTTTTTTTTTTGGTCCCAATGTGTTGGAAAATGATTGGTTGGATGAAGTCATACTTTATTGCTATTATGTTTGTTTTTTAGGATACTGGTATGTCCGAGTCAATGGAGATAGATCACAACTCGAGCGCTAACTTTGATGAGGTTGGAGAAAGTATTTCACTACACTTGTCTGTTTTGTAAAAGCGATGGTACCTGATGTTTGCTAACCGAGGTCATTGACTAAATGTATTGTCGTCTGAACCTTCAGCAGATGTTTTCTCCTCCAATGCACTGTGAGTCGAAGGGAAGCCCTTCCCCGGAGAAACCTGCCCCAGAGCAGGAGAGCAAAAACACTGCCAAGGATAAAGGCATGGACCCAGCCTTCCCGCTGGTTTACGAGCAGCCCCGCCACATACAGTACGCCACCCACTTCCCCATTCCTCAGGTGAGCTCGCGCTGGACTGATGGGCAATGATGCTTTCACAACATCATTTAGGGATGAAAAATATGGCATTATATGCAGAATAAGGCATTAATATGTGCTTTAGAAGTACTAATAAACAACCAATATGCTAGTAATATGCATGCTAGTTAACAGTGAGAATTAGATTAATCTCATGTTAATCTTGAGTACCTGTAGAGTAGTATTGCATCATTCATATCTCCAAAGAGTCTTTAGTTTTACCATATTTGTAATCGAAAGATACAGCTTTACGATTCTCTCCCGAAAACAGCAGAGCTCCTGGAGGTGTGTTGTGGGCGGAGCTAAAGAGTCACAAGCACTTGCGCAGAGATTGCCAACAAAACATAGACATTTGATGCAGTGTCGGTGCCAATAGCCTTGTGGTTAGTGCGTCGACATACATGCGCTCACGGCGACCCGAGTTCAATTCCCGTCTCGAGGTCCTTTGCTGATCCTGCACCCCTTTCTCCATCCAATGCGTTCCTGTTACCACTATATTGTACTATCCAAATAAAAAAGGCATAAAAGTTCAAAGATTGATTTGATGCAGTTTCACTTACCGTCTGCGGACTCATGACTGGTATCTTTTGTTGCTGGGACCACTCCATCTTTCAGTATCAAACTATATACAAATCCAGCACCGAACTGGGTTTTGTTTATAAAAAACATTCGTCACCAAAATGACGGGAACAAACAAACACACCTGCGAAACTTCGTTGCTGCCCCAGAAAAGCAAACTGCATCCACTGTTCACGTAACACTGGGTTCTTTTCCCTCACATCCAAAAGCACTCCTTTTAGAGACATTTTTCTTGAGCTAGTTGATGGGCGTGCTCTCGCTCTCACTGGTTGATGTGTTTGTGCGCTGATATCATGGGGTGACATGCTCGAAAAGAAACTTTCCGAAACTTATACGAACCTGGAAGGAGTGTATTTGACACAGAATTACTCCATAATACGTCCAAATCAAAACTTTGGCCATGTTTAGCACGAGAATCCAACTCTTTAAGAGTATAGAGAACTCAGAATGCATGAAATAGCATTAGACCCCCCTTTTTTTGGTTTTGAATAGTGTATGTGACTAATATTGTGACTAAACTGGTTGTTGTTCAGGAGGAGAGCGCAAGTCACGAGTGTAACCAGCGTCTGGTGGTTCTCTATGGGGTTGGCAAACAGCGAGATGAAGCTCGCCACGCCATCAAGAAGATCACCAAAGACATCCTGAAGGTTCTCAACCGCAAAAGTACAGCAGAGACAGGTGCGGCAATGAATCACCAACAGATGACTATTAGTCATTCCTCTGGAAATTTATTTGCAAAGGAATCAAACAAGTCATTTATTAACCCTTATGTTGCTAGAAACCCGTGTGCTGTTATTTTATCCGTGGAACACAAAATTTGACTTATTTGAAGAATCTTTTTAGCAACCAAACTATTGTTTACTGAGATCTTTGTTCTCTTTTATTGCTGTGGTATGTAACACAAATCATTTTGTGCTGCACGTTGACAGACACAATCAGTCTTGACTGCAGTTGTGTGCTTTAGCTTCACCTTTCGGCTCTGAGTGACGCATTTAGATCACGTCTCTCCTCGAGGGCCGAATAGAGACCGTTCATCATTAATGCTCAATTTCATTAGTCTTTTTTTCCTCCTTTTCCACTCTCCTCCATTATTAACAGCCTTTCATGGCACTGAACCTCTGTTGCTGTCATTGAATATTCATAGCTGTAGCCCCATTTCAATGCTAATGGCAATCATGGTCTTATTATATTCAAGCTTAGCTGCCGACTCGGTCAGAAAGAGCAGCCCTCCGTTTGCTTTTGCTTTTTAATGGAGGTGTAATTGAACATCCCATTATTTTCCTCGCAGCAGCCTGAGCCTTGGTCCTGACATTAAACGGCTCAACCCACAGCTATTACTATTTCAAGCACGACAAAAACACTGATCCGTCACCCTGTGGCAGCTCTGTGCTTTTAATATGAAAAAGTGTTTGACGGAGTAGCCTCAGTGGTTGACTGATGGATGGTTGATGAGGGCACTTTATGCTTTGATAGCGATCTCCGTATTTCATCTTATTGAAATCCTATTAGGTCTCTCTCTCTCTCTCTCTCTCTCTCTCTCTCTCTCTCTCTCATATGTGAGCTGTCTATTCATTGATTTTTGTCTTTTGCTTTCTTTCCTCAGGAGGTGAGGAAGGTCAGAAGAGGAAGAGGAGTAAACCTGAGGCTTTTCCCACCGCTGAAGACATTTTCTCTAAATTCCAGCACCTCTCACACTTTGACCAGCACCAGGTCACCTCTCAGGTCAGCCTGACTTCCATCAATGAACTGCTGTGACCTGTTGTTATTGATTGTTTTCCCCAAGTTTGTGAATTAAACCCAACAAATACTAATTTTCCTTAAATAGAAGGGTTCACTAGGTAGTGCATATGCATTGATCAGTGATGCAGATTCAAATATGAGGCAAACCCAAATTTCCAAATTGTACTTTCAACCACTCAGCTTTCTTTTTTTTTAAATTATTTATTTATAACACATTTTAAAAGATAGCTATTTTCAATAAAGCCCAAGATCCGCTCAGAGTCAAAAGATAAGGAGATTAAAAAAGGAAAGTGAATTTTAAAAAATCAATCTATGCAATTACATAAAGCATATAAAGTGACAGAAAAGATAAAACTCAAGACAGATGAGTACATGTATAACTTAAGATCTCAAAAGATCCAATACATTCGCAAGAAGGTCCACCAATCAGCTTTCTGTTGGTCAATATGGCAGATTTTTGTGACACACTTGAACATGAGCAAAATCTGCTTAGGGAAAAGTTTTGTCCTCACATGAAACTCCCAATCTCATAGATTCCTATTGATGACTGGATTTGCCAGCAAAATTTTGCCAAGCTATGGAAAATGTGACTATGCCTTGACAGCTGTTTTTGCTACTGTGCCTTTAAGAGTTCTGTATGTCAATGAGCTCTGTTAAGATTGCCTAAACTACACTGAAGCCTGAATAATCTACACACAGATGTTAAATTCTGAACCATTTTTAAAATATTAGGCATCATACACTTGCCAACTTTGTAAATGGTTACAGAAGAAAAACTGGGAATCGTACACTGAACAACTGAGGATCGCACAACCAGACTTTCTAGTCATTCCAAATGCTACAGAATCACATAGAACCATCGCACCGTTGCTAGGAGATGCATGACAACAATGAAACATTGTATTCTAAAATCATTTCAAAATGTCAAACATATTTGATGATCTCCAACTGGATATAATCATTGTCTGAGCCCAACATACACAACATGATTTTCTGCAAATTTGTCGATTCCAACTGCCCAATATCTGCTGACTGGCTCTGAAACCTGGGCAACAATTTGTATAGTGTATTCAAGCCTAATGATTTAAATTCACTGTAAATCATGACCGTCTGCAAATCTCGTTAGCATTCAGATGGGTAATACTGGTGTGTTTGGCTTATCACAGGTGTCCAGGAATGTTCTGGAACAGATCACCAGCTTTGCCTTAGGGATGTCCTACCACCTCCCACTGGTCCAACACATCCAGTTCATCTTTGACCTCATGGAGTATTCGCTCAATATAAGTGGCCTCATTGACTTTGCTATACAGGTATGATGGCTAATCCCAAAATATCATCTCTGACTCCCTGTTTGGGGTCTTACTAATGGATTTAAAATAGTCTTTAATGTGAGTATAGTTGAATGATTTCCTCCCTTGCTGCTGGCCGATTGGCAGTCTATGTTCTCTCTTGTTTAAAGTGCCCCTATTATGGATTTTTGAAAAGTATATAGATATATATATATATATATATATATACAGGTTCACATTTACTGCTCTGCGTAAAATATGAACCTTTCATAACCCATAATAGGGGCACTTTAATGCTTGTATAAAAAGTATTATTGCTTTGTCTGTAAGTGATTAACTTCAATATGTGTTGTGTCATGTAGCTGCTGAATGAGTTGAGTCTGGTGGAAGCAGAACTCCTGCTGAAGTCCTCCAACCTGGCGGGCAGTTACACTACAGGTCTCTGTCTGTGTATTGTGGCCGTTTTGCGGAGATACCATTCCTGCCTCATCCTCAACCCTGACCAGACCGCACAGGTCTTCGACGGGTACGTCATATTGATGTCCACCACTCGATGGGATATTGCTGTCATGTATTTTTTTTTGGAATGATGTTAAAGGATAAGTTCACTTCCAGAATCAAAATTTCCTGATAATTTACTCACCCCCATGTCATCCAAAATGTCTTTCTTTCTTCAGTCGCAAAGAAATTAAGGTTTTTGGGCAAAACGTTCCAGGTTTTTCCTCCATATAGTCTGTGGTGGTCAATGATTTGAAGGTCCAAATTGCAGTCAATGCAGATTCAAAGAGCTCTACACGATCCCAGCCGAGGAATAAGGGTCTTATCTACCGAAACAATTGGTCATTTTCTTAAAAATATATATATTTATACACCTTTTAACCACAAATGCTCGGCTAACATTAGCTCTACGATGCGCGTCTTTATTCCATGATGTTGGAAAGGTCACGCGTGACATAGGTGGAAGTACCGACCCAGTGTTTACAAAGCCAACATGCAAAAAAAAGTCAAATGCCCTTTACAAAAAAGGTAAAACAGCGAAGTTGGACGATTTTAAAGTTGGAGGACAAAATGAGATTGAGGTTTTAACCGAAGAACTAACCTCGCGTGACCTTTCCAACAGGATTACGTAATGTGTGAAGATGCACATCACAGAGCTAAAGCAAGCAGAGCATTTGTGGTTAAAAGTGTGTAAATATACAGTCATGGCCAAAATATCGGCACTTTTGGTAAATATGATCAAAGAAGGCTGTGAAAATTAATATGCATTGTTAATCCTTTTGATCTTTTATTTAAAAAATTCTCAAAAATACGAATTTTTCTTGAAACCCTCCCAAACAACATGTGGTGATGTAGGTGCTGTTTGACAATTATTATTATTATTTTTTAAAGGTTTTCTGACCCCGAGACTTTCTGCAGTTCTCCAGCTGTGGTCCTTGGAGAGTCTTTAGCCACTCAAACTCTCCTTCTCACCGTGCATTAGGACGATATAGACACGTCCTCTTCCAGGCAGTTTCCTAACATTTTATGTTGATTTGGAAAATTCTTAATTATTGCCCTGATGGTGGAAAGGGGAATTTTCACTGCTCCAGCTCTTTTCTTAAAGCCACTTCACTAATTTGTGAAGCTCAATTATCTTTCAGAAATATACTCTTTGATTTTTCTCATTGTGATGGATGATTAAGGGAATTTGGGCTTTGTTTTCCCTTCTATTTATATTTCTGTGGAACAGGAAGCCATGGCTGGATAATTTCATGTTCATAATCACACTGGAGTGCTCAAAATTGTGAATATGAATGGGAATATACTTCAGAGATATTTTACTCATAAGAATTTCTAGGGGATTTCAATAATTGTGTCCAACGTGTATTTGAGAAAAACATTTATTTCATAATGATATTTCCCCCCATTTTAAATTCTTATTATCCAATGAAAGGTTAGATTTTTGTGATTTTTTTTTTTTTTTTTTTTTTTTTAAATAAATGATCAAAAGGATTAACAATGCAGATTAATTTTCACAGCCGCCTTTGATCATATTTACCAAGGGTGGTGATATTTTTGGCCATGACTGTATATATTTTTAAGAAAATGACCGATCGCTTCTCTAGATAAGACCCTTATTCCTCGGCTGGGATCGTGTAGAGCTCTTTGAAGCTGCATTGACTGCAATTTGGACCGCATAGAAGTCCACTATATAGAGAATGTTTAAATCAAAATTTCTTTGCGACTGAAGAAAAAAGGCATGAACATCTTGGATGACATGGGGGTGGATAATTATCAGGAAATTTTTATTCTGGAAGTGAACTTATCCTTTAAGCTATTTGGACAACAATTAATATATCGTATCATTCTTGGCAGGCTGCGGATTGTAGTCAAGTCTGGCGTGAATCCTGCAGACTGTTCCTCAGCTGAACGCTGTATTCTGGCCTATCTCTACGACCTCTATACCTCCTGTAGTCACCTGAAGAGCAAGTTTGGAGAGATTTTCAGGTGAGAACAACGAATCCATACTACTTTGTAAGTATTTCCCCATATTTCTGGTCTCTAATGGTGTCTGGTTTTGTGTGAATTCCCACAGTGAGTTCTGCTCAAAGGTGAAGAATTCCATCTACTACAACATCGACCCATCAGACTCCAACATGCTGTGGGATCAGATGTTCATGATCGACGCCATTGCTAATCCGACCGCGCACAACCTCAACCACTCTATGGTGGGAAAGATCCTCAATGACAGTCCTGCAAACCGATACAGCTTCGTGTGTAATGTGCTTATGGATGTGTGTGTGGACCACCGTGATCCCGAAAGGTTGGCATTAAAATGATTAAAAACATTTTATAATTTGGAAAAAAAAGCTGAAATAAAATGTGTTTAAATAAAAAATGAAATGAATTAGAATCCTTCAAACTGAAAATAAAACTTAAAAATAAATTAAACCCAAATAGTAATATTAATAAACAATAAAATTGACAAAAGCACATTAAACGAATTGAAAATACTAACATAATAATATAACTATACTAATCTAAATAACTAAAAATAAAATTGAATTCAGAATATTAATATAAAGTGGTATTTAAATAATATTGATTAAATATTATATAATATATAAATATTATGTTGTTTTATAAGTGAATATATTATAAGATTATTCATAGGAATAAAATAATACTGGTTTTGAAAAATAAACCTTTCATTTTTTTTTTTTAAACCGCAATATGAAAGAGCAGACCAGTGTTTAGTTAATAATTATCAGTTAAGCAGTAATAATCAATAGGTAAAATATTCCAGTTACTTAGCCTGTAGGCAGTTTATGGTAGCTATTAACAATCAAGGATCTTGTTTGTTTTTTTTTGTTTTTTAAACCATTTTTACTACCTACTCTACTAAATTGTAGAACAGAGTAACATCTGTCTTTAACACTTCAAGACAAAAATGGTCTATTTAGACTTTAGTAAACTTCATGGCCAAAAAAAAAGATAATTGATTTCTTTTAGTTGATTTATATGAACACTGCCCTGGGTCCTGTCACATAATTCTCCGTAAGCATCTACAGTAATAGCAGAACAGCTGCATGGCATCTGTAGATCCACCTGCTCTCCTGCGCTTAGTAACTGTTGTGTGGTTTGTTTCAGGGTGAATGATATTGGTATCCTGTGCGCGGAGCTGACGGCGTACTGTCGCTCTCTCAGCGCTGAGTGGTTGGGAGTGCTCAAGGCTCTCTGCTGCTCTTCCAACAACGGCAACTGTGGCTTCAACGATCTGCTCTGCAACGTTGACGTGAGTCAGCTTTCAACTGTTGCTTTCACTGCTAATATGTTGTAGCCATGTGATCTCATTTTAAGCATATTTGTGCTGCCTAAAACTTGAAGGGATAGTTCACCCAAAAATAAAAATGTGCTGTTAATTTATTCACCCTCAGGCCATCCAAGATGTATCTGACCTCTTTCTTCAGTAGAGAACAGTAAAGAAGATAACTGAAACCGTGGTCCTTGGTGATTTTTAAAATGCAAGTCAGCGGCTCCCTGATTTTGAGATTAAAAAAAGCATATCAGAAAACACAAAATTTATAGCTGTGGCTCCTGACAATATATTGAGGTCTTATGAAGCGAAACGATCGGTCTGTGCAAGAAACTGAACATAATTTACAACATTATTACCTGTAATCCAGGGCCTGGTTGCATGAAAGCCCTTAAGCTAAGAAACCCCTTAGTTATAAGGTTAAGGGAACCCTTAGTGAAACTTGGGTTGCAAGAAAAATCCTAAGGGTCAACTTAAAGGAACCTTAAGGCTGTCATTAAATAAGTGTTCCCTTAAGTGTTGCTACAAAGTCCTTAGTAACTATTTCACCTTGATAAATTTAAGGGACCAAAACAGCTCCCTTAAGTCATCTTAATCTCAGTATTTTTAAGCTCAGATGTAAGACTTAAGACATTTTTTAAGACCTGCACAAATAAAATATCATATCAGCATAGGGCAATGACTGTGGTAACATATTAAACTGTAAAATGACTGTAAAATGCATGACTTACAGGTTTTCACAAAACAAAAAATTGTATATAATTTAAGAAAACGGATGAGTTGTATCAATTATTATATTAATTTAAACAATTATTATTAATCAATTATTAGCCTACATTAATTAAATAACAATATAAATGTAATGTGTGCCTTGACTGTTTAGATTTTTATAATGCATTATCTTCTTGTCGAACCACCGGCTCACATTTACAACACTGCGTGTTTGCAGCATCAGAACATGGGTTAATTTTCACATTTATTAACATTTCCGTCATTGTTCAGCAGGAGGCGCTTTCACTTTAGAAACAAAGCGGTTTCCTCGGTAACGTCTGAAACGGGCAGCGCTCGTCTATTTGTTCGTGTTTTAGTTGGTTAGGTTTGTATTTCGTTATGTTCTGTTTATTGTCAGAGATATACATATCTATGTTGATCGTGAGATGTAGTAACTATAGCAACCGCGGCGCCCATTGCCGTATGTTGCAAGGAACTACCGTGAAACGCTTAGTATAAACACTTAGGTAGGGTGACAGTTAAGACGTTTGTTGCAACGCTCTTAAAGAAATCCCTTATCTCAGGGAATTTTTTTCCCATTAGGTATAACCCTAAATCAAATTACTTAAGGACTTTCATGCAACCGGGCCCAGATCCTCAGACAAATGGTATGGAGTGATGTCCGATTCACTAAAGAGTCATTCTTTTGAACCGGTTCTTTTTGGTGAACTAGTTGAACCAGTTCATAAAATCGGATTGAAACGTCTAAAACAGTTCGTGGCTTGAGCAGCACAGATCTACAAGTTACTCGATCGAAACTCACTTTCAGACGCCTGACAGTCACTCCGACTGGAAATGAGTCAAAACAGCGGCGTATCTGATCCTGTGATGAATGAATGAATCAGTTCCTCCATCAGTCGTTATTTGGTGTTTTACTAATATAATGGCGTATACATGACCTCATTGCATGATTACATAAACCAACCAGTGAACTGAACCAGTTCAATAAAACAAACTGTCCGAAAGAACCAATTCCCCGTTTGTCTGAGGCTCTGGATCACAGGTAATAATGTTGTGAATAATGTTCATTTTCTTGCACAGACTGATCATTTCGCTTCATAAGACCTCAATTTACCATAAGGAGCCATTGGCATTAATTTTCTTCGGCGATATGCTTTTTTTTTATTCTCAAAAATGGCCAGCATCTGACTTGCATTTTATGAATCACCAAGGAGCATGGTTTCAGCTAAAAATTACTGTTCTACTGAAGAAACTCCTACATCTTATATGGCCTGATTGTGAGTAAATTACCAGGGTAATCTATCCCTTTAAATAACTGTACTAGATATTCCTGGTGATAATTGAATGTGTTTTCTCTTTGGCAGGTGAGTGATCTGTCTTTCCATGACTCGCTGGCCACATTCGTTGCCATCCTGATAGCTCGGCAGTGTTTGTTACTGGAGGATCTGGTGCGCTGTGTGGCCATTCCCTCCCTCCTGAACGCAGGTATGGCTCTTTTAGTTGATGGCCAATAGTTTTCTACAGCTACCTGCCATACAGACACACAGTCACTGCATACCTCACTCTTGGAGGTGCGGTCGTTCAGTTTTCACAGTTACCTAAGAGAAATCAGAGAGACGTCAGCGCTAACTGCCAGCCTGTTTGAAGTCTCTGCATTTCACACCGGGCAGTTCCATCTTTAGCCACACTAGTATGTGTCCTGTGGTCAGAGAACTGCTTCTGCCGCCCACAGTCTCTCTCTCTCTGTCTCTGATTGGCTCTCTGCACAAGGAGCTATTCAGGGCAGCAGTGAAAGACGGGTAGATGCTGTTCAGAAGTGTATATTTAGAGAAGGAGCATGACATGCTGTGAACAAATGTGTAAATGTTGGGTGACAGGGTGAATCATTTTCATCTGTAGTCCCAGGGCAAGGTGATATTGAAAAAAAAATCGATAACACTACTTAAAGCCTTTGTATACAATGCATTTATAAAAGTAGTTTTAATGCATTAATTATGCCTTGTAATGCACATTATAATATGTTGTATGATCTCATGAATAATTGTAACCACAGTTGTTATGCATTATAATATTTAGCAATTCGTTGTTAGAAAGGATAATACATTAAAATGCATGGCAGTCAAACATTCGAGTATTGTAATGCATTTTAACTTTGGTTACAATTATTTATGAAAATATATAATGCATTACAAGCTGCATTATGAATACTTTTATAATGCATTGTACATAATGACCTTACCAAGTGTTACCAAGAAATCAATACATAAATGTTCAAATTTTTGATGAGCTCTTACTTGCTTGATGTGCTCAAATCAAAGAGGTTTGTTCTCATCACAAACATGTTTGAGGTTCCATTTACTGTATTTGATTAGCTCTATCTGTCTACCTTCTGTGTACATTTTTTCAACATCATGTCATTCGACTTGGAACAACATGAGACAATTCATGAGCAATTCATGACAACGTGTTTGTGTTTGGTTGAACCAACACCTTAAATCAAGTCTGAAGATCCTTCTGTGAACTTCAAAGGATTTTTTTTGCCCAGGTGTTTGTTTATACTGCTCGTTTGAGTCACAGGTGGTCTGTCTGTCTGGCAGGATACATTGTGTTCGGCTCATTCTGTTTGTACTGCGTTGATGCAGCTGTGAGCCAGAAATGATGGGGTCATATTCTGAGGCCAGTGACTTTTTATGGAAGACGCTGGTTATGAAATGTTCGTGTGTGTGTGTGTGTGTGTGTGTGTGTGTGTTCAGCCTGTAGTGAGCAGGATTCTGAACCTGGAGCCAGACTGACTTGTAGGATCCTGCTCCATCTGTTCAGAACCCCACAGCGCAACCCCTGTCCTCAAGACGGCACCAAATCAGGTAACACCTCCCTCCAAATAAAGTAAATCAAACTCTCTTTTACACATCCCACCTGAACGACTCTAGACAGTAACTATAAACCTGAGAATAATATTTCTGTCCACAGACAAATCCACAGTGGGCATCAGATCGTCCTGCGACCGACATCTGCTGGCTGCTTCTCAAAACAGCATTGTGGTGGGAGCCGTGTTTGCTGTGTTAAAGGCTGTTTTCATGCTGGGTGAGACTTTGGGTACTTTTTTTATGTATCCACGTTTTAGCCAGGCAGGTGATTTAAAGAAATAGTTCATTGAAAATGTACTTCACCCTCAGGTGACTCAAGATGTAGATGATTTTGTTTCTTCATCAGATTTGGAGAAATGTAGCATTGCATCACTTGCTCACCAATGGATGCTCTGCAGTGAATGGGTGCCGTCAGAATGAGAGTCCAAACAGCTGATAAAAACATCACAATAATCCACAAGTAGTCCGCACCACTCCACTCCATCAGTTAATGACTTGTGAAGCAAAAAGCTTTTGTAGCTTCAAACCGTTGTTTCCAGCAAGTCCATAATCAATAATACTGCTTTCTCCAGTGAAAACGTCGTCTCATCTGAGCCAGCAGAGAAATATGCACAGATCATACACTGATTATAAGCAAAAAAACAGTCCTAAACAAATATGTGATTGGATTTTGATGTGAGAGGACAACGGGGATTTTGATGTGAGAGTTTTATTATGGATGTTGGATTGCTATTTTGGCCAGAAGCGATAGTTAAAAGTTAAAACGCCTTTATGACAGGTTTGTTTCCTATAAATGCTGTTTGGACTCTAATTCTGACGGCACCCATTCCATTGCTGAGCAAGTGATGTAATGCTACATTTCTCCAAATCTGATGATGAAACAAATTCTAGTACATCTAGTAGTACATAGTACATTTTCATCAGAATTACATTTTTCAGTGAGCTATTCCTTTAAATTGTCTTGGTGATCATACAGAAGATTTAACTATATCCAGGATTTGGAAAACAACACGAGAAGACCAGAAAAGGCATGAAATGATTTAGTAAAGGAGAAGAAAGCCAGTTGTTGTGGGAGATGGAGCTAATGGGACCCAGCTGGAGGTTTATGCATTCAGAATTGATTGGTCCTTAAAAACTGTGACTTTGTGTTTATTTCTCCAGGAGATGCTGAGCTGAAGGGTTCAGGCTTCTCCCACTCTGCTGGATTGGACGACATCGGAGAGGATGACATGGGGTCCAAAAAATCCGGAGGACGTAATGTCTCGATTGAAACGGCCAGTCTGGTGGTTTACGCCAAGTATGTGCTGAAGAGCATTTGCCAACAGGTGATTATTTTAAGTGCATCATATTCTCATCCTTGGAGGAATTTATCTGTTATGATCCATATTGTAATATCACTATAGAATAAAGTTGTCAGGAAAGTTTTTCTGTAGAAAAATGTAACCCTTTTCTTCATTTAAGATTTAATTTTGCTGAATTTTCTCTCTCGTTCAGGAGTGGGTGGGTGAGCGGTGTCTGAAGTCTCTGTCGGAGGACAGCAGTGCTCTGCAGGATCCGGTGCTGGTGAACATCCAGGCTCAGCGGTTACTGCAGCTCATCTGTTACCCACACAGGCAGCTGGACAGCGAGGAGGGCGAGAATCCTCAGAGACAGCGCATCAAACGCATCCTGCAGGTCACACGCTCTCACATGACCCCATCAGAACATCTGCTCCTGAGTTGACCGAGCTTTTTATAGTAGTACAGAGTGAATTTTTAGATTTTCACATTACATCTAAACAAATTTAAATATTACTTTAAATATTTAAGTAGTACAGTGTTTCCCATTAATTACCTTGACCATGGCAGCCTAATCTGCCTTGAAAAATGTCTGCATAGTCAGTCACATGATCAAGCATTGATACCAGGAAAAAAAAAAAAAAAACACCACACACTTGATCAATATGCTAAAAAAAAAAAAAAAAAAAAAAAATCAGTTAATCAACATGTGGCCTAATCTGTCCCACCATCGTTTCATACTGAACCAGTATAATAACAAAAGACCTCTAACACTGTGTTTTGCGCTGTTGCTTTGGCAAAGTATATATCATTTTCTTAATTAGGCTATATATTCTAATGTGTCTCAGAGCAGCTCGGTTCACAGTAAATGCAGAAAACTCAGTCTTTGCATGTGCTGTGATATTTAAATTTGATTTTATTATTGTATTTAAATGGTTTGGCGTCCTAAAAATACCAGTGTGAATGTGATGTGGACTGACACTGTCACAACAAAAAAAATAAGTTTTTAGTCCACTTTAAAGTACTGCAACAAAGCACTGCAAACAAACTGAAAAGGGATTTTCTAACTTTTAGATGGTTTGGTGTCCACAGAATCCTGGGTAAACGCTCTGTTTGAAAACCTGTTTAAAGCAGTCATTGATTTTGCAGTTCCATTTGGTGATGCTCTCAGTGCAGAACATATACATTTCAGCTTTAAAACCCAGTAGACCAGGCCTGCATACGTTAAGACAGACACGCGTTTTAGACACCAGGCAGCTCTGCTGCGGCTGTCAGCGATGGAAGAGCAGCAGAGGATGAACAGACAGTCGTTTCCACGAGCTTAATTATTCATTTCACACCCTTTAGCCTTTAAGCCATTAATGATTTGTGTGGGTCTCACAGCAGCTCATTACTCTGGATTGGTTTTCATCTTCATGGACTGAAGATAGGGGCCCCTCGCAATTAACATCCAGCTGGGGCTCTTAAGCTCTGCTTTGATTGCTTTAAAAGCATTCTTTCCATATTCTGTCTGTTTTTCTGCTTACAGAACATGGACCAGTGGACCATGAGACAGTCCTCCCTCGAGCTGCAGCTCATGATCAAGCAAAGCACGAATAACGTAAGCCGACGCGTGTTTGCTGAGTTCATTTGTCTTGTTTTCTTGAAGATTTGTACATCTGAACCTACTCTTTGCAGGAGCTGTATTCTCTTCTGGAGAACATAGCCAAGGCCACCATTGAGGTTTTCCAGAAGTCCGCTGAGATGAACTCTAGTAACCCCACCTGGAATGGCTCTGCGGTTTCTGGCAGCTCCGTCTCCAATAGCAACAGTGCCAGCAAACTCAAACCTGTGCTCAGGTCGGTGACCCCAATAATTGCTTTGTGCTTTTATTTACTTTCAACTTGATGGAATTGATGGACTGGCCTTCTCTTCTTCAAACAACACCAATCAATGTTCCTAACGATGTCTGTGCTGTAAGAATAGAGCGATGCCCTGCGTGTTTCTCAAATACTGTTGTTATTGATGTGTTTCCTCCAGTTCCTCCGAGCGTTCAGGGGTCTGGTTAGTGGCCCCTCTGATTGGTAAGCTGCCCACCTCAGTGCAGGGTCACGTGCTGAAGGCCGCCGGTGAAGAGCTGGAGAAGGGACAGCACCTGGGTCCCTCCTCACGGAAAGAAAGAGATCGGCAGAAACAAAAAAGGTACTAGACTTTTAAGCTGCTGCAACATTTACACTGTTGCTTTTCTCCTGATGTTTAGTGCCTCAGATGTACCTACACATGTTGACTAGATGTGCTGCTCACTAGGTTTTTGAAACGAAGTTGGTTCTAAACAGTAAGCAACAAAATTATACTACCATTCAAAAGCTTGGGACTGGCTGTATTTTTTTTTTAATGTTTTTGAAAGACATCTCTTGTGCTTACTAAGGCTGCATTTATTTGATCAAAAATAGTCATATTTTGAAATATTACTACAATTTAAAATTTTATATACATTTTCCTATATTTTAAAATGTAATTTATTCCTGTGATTGTTAAAAAGATGAATTTTCAGCATCAGTGTCACATGATCCTTCAGAAATCGTTCTAATATGCTGATGTCTTATTATCAATGTGAAAAGCAGTTGTGCTGCTTAATATTTTTGTCAGAACTGTGATTTAGTTATAGTATCTTTGATGAATATAAGTTCAAAAGAACAGGATTTATTTAAAATTGAAATATTTTGTAACATTATAAATGTCTTTACAACCATAATACTATACTTAAACATATATATAAAAATATAATATAGGTATTCAAACGAGGTAACAATGAATGTGTGTAGTTAAAATATTAATTATAATTAAAATACCTTTTATTTGTTTTATTTACCTCTTTTGAATACCTCTATAAACATGAGGTTTATTTGAAGGGGCTTTCACTAAAACTCTTACTGACCCCAAACTTGTGAACAGTAGTGTAAGTTTGATTCTAAATAACTTTAAGCAACTTTTTTTTAAGCAATATTTCTTGGGCACTTTCCCATTTGAGAATGGGTAAAAAATTTCTAACTGGATGCATTAGATCGATCATGGGCCCTGTGTCTCATCTGGTTGCTTGTTGACATGAACACTGCCTAAAGTTGCCCAGCAACATTGCTCAAAAAGTTGCCCCATGTATCATCAGCCTTAAGCTAAAAAACAAAACAACTATTTGTGTGTGCCTTTTGTTTTGTGCTTATCGCAATAATTAACAAGTATGACTGTGCTATCGAGAATGAGCATTTCCTTTGTTTTCTCTTTCAGTATGTCTCTCCTGAGCCAGCAGCCCTTCCTTTCACTGGTGCTGACGTGTCTCAAAGGACAAGACGAGCAGAGAGAGGGTCTCCTGACGTCCCTCTACAGCCAAGTCCAGCAGGTACCTCATCAACACACACCGTGTCACTGTCAGTCAAATGCATCTCATCTCCTTGGACTGATGTGATGTATTCCCCTATCAGATTGTGACTAACTGGCGTGAGGACCAGTACCAGGACGACTGCAAGGCCAAGCAGATGATGCACGAGGCCTTGAAGCTGCGACTCAATCTGGTGCGCAACAGTTACCTCTTTCTCTCATACATCATCTGGCCTCAGGCTGACCAAACAAGTACAATCTGTGTGTTGATCTGCCTCTCATCAATCTCATTTCCTTGTATTGTGTGCCAGAGGTTAAACTCTGCCTAAAAGACAAATGAAAGTCACCAAGATGTAGTGTTGGGTATCGAAAACCGGTTCCATTTTAGAACCAGTTCCAAATTTCCAAGAAGCGGGCATTCAGTAAGATTCATGCATTTCGATTCTGCTTAACGATTCCTGCATTCACATTTTAATGTGATTTTAAAATGATTTAAGTGCAGGGACAGAAAGAACTTGGGCCTTGTTTGCGTGCAGTGCACATGTCGCGAGCACAGAGATCAGAGAACAGCGGTCTTTGTGCAGGTTCCCGGTTGGGTTACCATTCAGTGTATTTCCACTGTAGAAAAGGATGTTCTGTGCCTGGAACTGACTTCTTTCAAATTTATCGACCAGTATGCAGAAAACTACGTCAGTATATCATCATAAAAACAGACGTTTTTGTCTAAAGTGAATGTAAACAGATGAGAAAGAAAACGCACGTGTACAGTATTTTTAGATCTGTGTGCGTTTGGTGTTAAAGAGACAGCAGCCTAATAAACGCGCTGCCTGTCAATAATGTTAAGCAAAGAACAAAAGAAAATCATTCACTGATCTTGACTGAATGTCTTTAATAACTTTAATCTAGATTTCATGAAAATAAAACTATGCAGTGTTTTTAAACTTTTAATTACGGTTTCTGTATTTTTTATGTATTTATGCTATTGCTAATTGACTTCCTATTTTATTACTGACTGTTTACTTGTCTTTAACACTTTAATATTTGAAATTTATATAAGTCTAGTTGTTTTTGCTGTGGTATTTTGTTAAAAGCATAGGCAAAAGTTCCTCTTCTAAGTGTTCTGTAGGCTGCTGATTTTTGCTCATGTTATTTACCTGCAACAGAATGCTTCGAAAAAAGACAAAGAATAAATGTTTGACTTTTTAAAAAAAATTTTATATTGGATCTTATTGGAATCGGAATCAATAAAATTCAAACGATATCCAACCCTACCAAGATGTGGTTAAACTGGACTGAGCTCATTTGTTATTTCGTGTCACATGGTCTAGGTGGGTGGGATGTTTGATACGGTGCAGCGAAGCACACAGCAGACGACGGAGTGGGCGGTGCTTCTGCTGGACATCATCAGCAGTGGCACAGTGGACATGCAGTCTAACAAGTGAGATCTTACACTCCCCTCATTCAGTCTCTGATCGTCTTTGCCATACTGTCTAATTTGAAAGATGTTTGTTGTTTTCCATTAGTGAGCTCTTCACTACGGTGTTAGACATGCTGAGCGTGTTGATTAACGGCACTCTGGCGGCTGACATGTCCAGCATCTCTCAGGGCAGCATGGAGGAGAATAAGAGGGCCTACATGAACCTGGTCAAGAAACTCAGGGTGAGACTGAGCAATGCTGATACTGCTTAGAAAACCAGAACAGGCTTTTCTTAGTCAAGGCGATAAGGAATTTGAAAACTGAGACTTTGTGTTATATTAAAGTAACAAAGAACAAAGCTTATTGCGATTATTGGGTGGCTGGTGTGCTATAAATAATCAGTGGACATGAAGATGTGAAATAATATTTCCAATCATTTATGTATCTATAAAACCGGGAAACTGCTATTTTTACCGCTCCAAAAGTGGCACCTAGTGGCAAAGAATGAATTTGCATTTTCATTCAGGCCAACTTGAAAAGACCAACAAGTGGGCGGGCAATATGCTAATAAACGAGTGGACTCTTTCTTTTGAGAGACAATAACTTTATACACGGTGCACTTTCAGATTTAAAACTTTGCAGGATGTTTTCATTCACTTAGAGCTGTGTTACACACTGCATGAAAGGTCCTTTTCAAAAATCCATAATAGGAGCACTTTAATCAAATAAATGCAGTCTTGGTGAGCATAAAAGATGTTATGTTCTTTCAAAAACATCTTATCGACCCCAAATTTTTAAAATGGTATTGTACCTAAAAGTGCACAAAAACACTCAGAACTTGTAATAAGCAACATTTTATCTTCATGGCAGTGATTTTGCACAGGCAAGTGCCACTCAGTTTTCTTCTGGAAATGTATGACTCTAGTTTGCTTCGCCCTCCAGAAAGAGCTCGGTGACCGTCAGTCCGAGAGTTTGGAGAAAGTGCGGCAGTTGCTGCCTCTGCCCAAGCAGACACGTGATGTTATCACCTGTGAGCCCCAGGGATCACTCATTGACACAAAGGGCAACAAAATAGCTGGTTTTGAAAAAGAGGTACGTAGCAGCTTATCAGTGTTGTAGCTCTGCTCAGCTTCTGGCTGTTTGCTTACCTTTGCACTGTGATTTCTCACATACAGGGTCTTCAGGTGTCGACTAAGCAGAAGATCTCTCCTTGGGACGTGTTCGAGGGCCTAAAGCACTCGGCTCCGCTGTCCTGGGGCTGGTTTGGGACTGTGCGGGTCGACCGCAAAGTCACAAAGTATGAGGAGCAGCAGCGGCTCCTGCTTTACCACACTCACATAAAGCCCAAACAGCGCAGTTACTACCTGGCACCCCTCAATCTGCCCCAAGAGGAGGAAGAGCCACCCACACCCGTGCCTCCTGAGCCGGACAAGAAGGTGGATCCAGGGAAGCCGGAGAAGAACGTCTCTAATGTCGCACCTGACCCCGCTAAGAAGAAAAAGAAAAAGAAACCGGCATCTGCAAATAAACAAGAGGTACATATGAGAAAAAAATGCATTTCCTGTATATATTTTTATTGGATCCTTTAGAAGTATTTTTCTTCTTTACTCTTTCCCGGTTAGCCACCGCCAGCATTTTTGATCATTTTTACAAAATTTTCATGTCCCTTAGAGTATTTTATTACATGAATATCTCAAAAAAGAGAAGAGAGCATCTGCTTTTAAACAAACAAAAAATGATTCTAGCTTCATTCATGCATTTTTTTTTTTTTTTATCAGCACTGTGGGCAAGTTTTATGAAAAGCGACATTTTAAAGTCTGGATCAGATTCAGAGTGATGATTAAACCATAGATGGAGTCGATCGCTTCCATCAAAACCCCCAAAGCTCCACAGTCCTATACCACTTCCTGAGTCAACATTTTACTCTGTAACATTAGGGAGTTTTGATTTATGTGCTGTTCAATGTTTGATGATCACGTTATTTCACAAATGCATCTGCTTAAATACGCAATTGCTTGTTCCTGCTTCTTCGCCCTTGTTATTGACTCTGTATTCAATTGTCTTGTCCAAATACCCACACTTGAGGACTTTGCACTTGACTACTTATATGACATATTTCCTGGTATCTGGACAAGGGGATTATTCTTTCAGAAGATGTGAAATAGTGCCTCCTGCTGTATAACAGTGAAAACACGGAAAGCTGGAAAATTCTTTCAATGGCAGCATGGGAAAGAGTTAAAAAGTCATAAAATCAAGTTTTCTATTAAAATTGCAATAATTTCCTGTGGTTTAGGACTACAAGCCTCATAACCCAGTCATGCAGTACACGCCGGGCATGGCTCCTGATCTCATGAACATGGGCCAGTCAAACATGTCTTTCCGAATGGGCTACCAGCCTCCAATGAACATGTATGCCCAAAACCAGCCTCTGCCGCCAGGTCAGTGCATGCCTTTTAACCTCTTCTATGGTTGAACTTCATAAATCATGATATGCATTTAGGACATTATCTATTAATATTTTTTTTAGTTGTCTTTTATGCTTTTTTTTTGTATTTTTCCCTGCTAAGGAGGCCCCGGTTTAGAGCCCCCTTTCCGTCCCAGAGGTCCTATGGGCAAAATTCCTCCACGTCCCGCCTACAGCATGCCTAATATGCAGGGTGGCATGGGCAACATGATGGGAATGGACAAGCAGTTCCAGATAGGCTACAAGCCCCCTCAGAGCATGCCTCAGGGGCAGATTCTCCGTCATCAGCTACAGGTCAGACTGGTGAGTCTGGTTTTACTGATCAAGTACCCCAGACCAAAAACACATGGTTTTGTTGTATTTTGTCTGATTAGTTCATCTGCTTTGTCATTTTATTGCATGTCCTGTAATTATTGGTGCTTGCTCAGGCAAACATGCACTGCAGTGGCCCACACATTTTTAGGACTAATGACTTGGAGAAGTCTGATATCATGCGTCACCATTTCTGGGTCCAAACCCTCCTTCAGATATCAAAAGCAAACAACAAATGGTGATAAAATAACAAAACCAGCCCAAGTGCTAATCAGAACTATCATAATTGTGTATTTTCTGCGGTTTTCCTCTCCACTGGGGGTCCCTTCCATCAAAATAGTGTTCTAGGGAGACCGCTTTAATTCTGTGGTAAAACTGCAGACTTGGCAACAAGTATTATTATGGCTTGACTTGATTGCATGTAAATGGTTGTATATGTGAGTATGGAAGTCCATTTTAAGCCACTAAATTATTTGTTTATTTTTTTTAAATGGAATTGCGACCTTTTTTTCTCACAATTCTGACTTTATTTCTCAGAATTGCATGTTTGTATATCACAATTAATAATAACACTGAATTGCGACTTTATTGCACACAACTCAATTTTTTTTTCTCTCAGAATTGTGATATAAACTTAGTTGCAAAGTAGGAACTGTAGAATATAAATTTTGAATTGTGAGAAATTTGGAGTTGCGAGACTTTCACAGTTTTGACCTTTTCTCAGAATTGAAAAACTTGCAATTGCAAGTCCAATTCTGAGGAAAAAGGCTATGTTCTTAAAATGGTGTTTATATTTCACAGTTCTGACTTTATTTCTCAGAATTCTATGTATATATATCGTAGTTCTAACTTTCTAACACACAATTCTGACTTTATAACTCACAACTGCGAGTTTATATCACACATTTTTGAGAAAAAAGTTAATTGTGAGAGTTGCAGCTACCTTTTTTTTTATTCAGTAGCAGAAACAAGCTTCCATATATGGGTCACCTCAGTTTAAGAAGCAAAAAATGAGTTGCCCTTAAAGTTTGAAAACCACTTATGTAGATCGTTATGGAGATGTGTTACCATGGGCAAGCACCATCTGTGTTTTTTTTTTTTTTTGTTTGTTTGTTTTTGTTTTGTCTCCTGGTGGTTTGTGAACGTTTAATTCAGAAAGGTTGGATGATCATTTTCAGGAAATGGAAGGCATTCGTGGGTTTTTTTTAATGCTCTGTTTGCACTTATCTAGAATCATAATCATTTACTTGGACAGCAGATTAGACAAGTGGCACCTAATCAACAGTATCCATCAATGCAGCCGACACAGGCAAGTATAGGCACATTTGCAGTGTTGATTTGTTCAGCATTCACTGAAACCCGGAGATAACAGTCCATGTTTCTCTCTTCAGAATATTTCCCAGGGCTACACCACTTACGGTTCACACATGGGGATGCAGCCACACCCCTCTCAGCCTGGTGGAATAGTTCCTACCTCGTACGGTAACCAGGGCTTCCAGGGGGGACATCCTGGTACAAACCCAGGCATGGTGGACTCTCTTAGGCAAATGCAGCAGAGGCCTAGTGGCTACGTCCATCAGCAGGCTCCTGCAGCATACACACACACAATGCCGAACACGCAAAGGTCAGTCACAGACAAAACTGCCTGGCTTAGTCCTGGTCCTAGCACCTTCCCTAAAATAATCTTACTTGCTAAATGTAGTGTTAATTTTGTCAGCTGTTTTTAATTTGGTCCTTGTCCTGTGTCATGTCCTTTTTCATTTTGATCATATTTAGATATTATCTTGTTTTTGTTTTTTTTTCAGTCAAGTTTTAGTTTACTAAAAGTCTGTCAATTTTAGTCATGCTTCATAATGGTTAAGCTAATAATCACAGTTATTTTGCTCAAAATTAAAATTGCGATTGCTGATCATGACTTGAGAAAAATCATCAAAATTATTGCACTTATACATGGTTTATTTTACCTCGCCTAGTTTCCTGATTTATTATATTACAATATAAATTAAAGGTGCTAAAGAATGGAAAACTGTATTTACCTTGGCATAGTTAAATAATAAGAGTTCTGTACATGGAAATGGCATACCGTGAGCCTCAAACACTATTGTTTCCTCCACGGAAAGCAAATAATGCGTTCTAATAAAATAACGCGAGCCACTAAAGGGACATGGTTAGCTCCTTGCTAGCGGTAGCCTGTTACATTACAGTACCTAAGATTTCACTTACCACATAAACAGAGTAAGGAGAGATGACTGAGGATGATGGCGAATGATTTACAGATCCTGAGCACCACTGACAAGCATCTGATCTTGTAAAATGTGTGGTAAGTACTGCCGCTCCATAGTATAAACAGAGTTCATGCGATCACGAATCTCGAAAGTGAAAGTGAAACTAAAAAGCGATTGTGCATTTGAAAGCAGTTTCAGTGCCCAGCATATTAATAGCTGCTCCCTGATATAACTGTGTGAGAAAAATATATTTTTTCCTTGTGTTTCCTTCCCGCTGTGTGAGCTACTGAAATGAGCCGCACTGTGAAACAGCCAATCAGAGCAGAGCTTATCATTATTATTCATGACCCTTCCAAATAAGGTAATAATTTCATTCTAGGGAGAAATCCTAGGGTTGTAAATGCACATGTAAAACCGTTTCTGGAGAATTTTTGCCCTTACCTAAGCCACATACCATCTATGTAGATATCAGAGAACAACTTGTATCAATGTTGTATCAATGCATTCTATGGCACTTTTAACACTCTAAATGATGAAAACTGGGAAAAGCTTCTCTCAGAAGCTAAAACTCAGGAATTATTGGAATTAATATAAAGAATTTCAAATTAAATTCATGTGTTTATATTAAAACCCACAACAAAAAAAGACTGTATTGTGGCACAGAGGTTGCATAAGTGCATTTATTTAGTAACCACAATCTGAAACCGTATGATTGAGATTCACGTCTGGATTACAGTTAGTCACTGAAAAGGTTAGATGTCAGTTACGGTGCAGACGGCCGTGCGAAGGAACACGGGCTAGCTGTTTACACTTTACACTTTATTTTGAGCAGAATATCTGAGTGGTGATCGTTAAAGGAACACTCCACTTTTTTTGGAAATAGGCTCATTCTCCAACTCCCCCAGAGTTAATAAGTTGAGTTTTACTGTTTTTGAATCCATTCAGCCGATCTCCGGGTCTGGCGAGAGCACTTTTAGCATAGCTTAGCATAGATCATTGAATCCAATTAGACCAGTAGCATCGCGTTCAAAAACGATCAAAGAGTTTCGATATTTCTCCTATTTAAAACTTGACTCTTCTGTAGTTATATCGTGTAGTAAGATCGGCGGAAAATGAAAAGTTGCGATTTTTCTAGGCTGATATGATTAGGAACTACTCTCATTCCGGTGTAATAATCAAGGAACTTTGCTGCCGTAACATGGCCGCAGCAGGCGCAGTGATATTACGCAGCGCCTGAAAGTAGTCCCCAGCTATTATGCTATCTATGCTAAGCTATGCTAAAAGTGCTCTCGCCAGACCCAGAGATCGGCTGAATGGATTCAAAAACGGTAAAACTCAACTTATTAACTCTGGGGGAGTTGGAGAATGACCCTATTTCCAAAAAAAGTGGAGTGTTCCTTTAAACTCAAACTTGCACATTTGGTCTAAAGAGTCTCTTGTCTCATAGAAGTGAGTAATAGAGGAATGCTAGACATACTCAAGACAATAGGAGTTATACGCAACAAACTTCCTTGTTCTGTAAATCCGGCTTTGCCACTTTCAGTTCAGGTCTTTTTTTTTATGTAATTCGTTAAATGTGGAGTTGTTTTACTCAAGATGCCTTCAAAGGAGCTACCAAAGATTATCAGAGTTAATAATGAATGTGTTCCTTAAAGGTGCTGTAAGTTCATTTTGACTCTGCTAAAGCGTAAAAATACCATGTTTAGGAAACATTTAGTTGTTTCTCAGAAAAACAATGCTACAGCCAGTTATTCTTGTTTGAAATGTGTGTTCCTTGTCGGAATGTCTGTTTTTGTTTTTGTCTGTCACTCCGCCCACTGCCAGTTTATCCAATAGTGTTTTCGACACCCCAGGTTGGCAGTTGGTGGAAAATATTGCGTGTTAAAAAATAAAATAAATAATAAATCAACTCATCAACTTGCTGTATAAGGCTCATCACATTCCATTGTCAATTGCACTCATTCCTGTTGCATGTCCTCAATCTGGCAACCCAACTGAGCATCGAGTCCAAAGAGGAGGGGTGGGAGAACCAACACTCTCCAATGTTTTGAATTTGGACTGCAGTTCCTATTTCAACCACTATTTATCGATATTACATACTGCACATTTAATCTAAAGTGTTACCCCATACTTATTTAGTAACGTTGTACTGCACAACCCTACTTTGAAGGAGTGTAAAACAAATCAGCTCAACCTTCACCATCTGTTTCAGGTTTTCCCACCAGCCCATGCAGCAGACGACTATGATGCACAGCCTGGGTCAAGGTCACTTGGCAGCGCAGGGCATGCACCCCAACATGAGGCCCAATCAGATGATGGAGCAGCAGCAGCAGCAGCAGCAACAACAACAACAAGCAGCCCAACAAGCCCAACAAGTCCAGCAGCAACAGATGATCAGACAGCATCCAGCTCTCAGAGTACGTATTTTTGCAGCATCTCACACGTGAGTGGCGTGTTAAAAATATTTAAACTTATAAACGCAGAGCTGCTCATCAATGTCTGTTCCAAAACAGTGGACCAATTAGTAGACCCCGGAGGCGGGGCAAGCGTTGCGCGCTTTTGTTTACAGTAGCAAGTTAGCATGCCCCATTTCGTATTTAACGGCAATGCGGCGGAGTAGGCATTCTGCACCATTGATATGTTCTGCACTTTTTTTTTTTTTTTTTAAACCATTCCTGAGCGCTGTGTCTCGCGGTTTTAGACACAAAGACATGTTCTGTGTGAATGGCCAGTAAGAACCTAGAGTAAATACTTGACAGGACAGGATCACTGAGATGCTGCTCTTAATCAGCAGTGTTCTGTTTACATTATTTAAAACATTTGTTTACAGGAGATGCAAGTTATTATTTTTTACTTTTCACATTGCATTATTTAAAACAATATTCATTTACAAAAGATACAAGTCATTTTCTACTTTTCGCATGACAATATTTAAAATGTATTTTGTTTGCAGGAGATGATAGTAATTTTCTAATTTTGGCATGGCAATATTCATTTATTTTGTTTGCAAAAAAATTTTCAAATTTTTAAAAAAAATTTTTAGGAAACTTGCTTTTTACAATAAAACTGAAATGCGACTTTTTCATAATACATCTTCATTTCAAGCAAGCTTTGATTTTTAATTGTTTGAATTATTCAACAAATAACCATAAATACTTTGTTTCCTTCAATTATTTTTAAAATCACAAAGATAAGAAACGCACTCTTTCATTAGAAAAATATCCCATCTTTAATAGCCGAGTATATTTATAGTATGAATCTTTAATTAACTACGAGGACAAAATAAATAATAGTTCAATAATTTTAATCGAGGTAAATTGTTCAATTAACCGAAGTTTCGATTTTAGGTTATATCGCCCAGCTCTACATTGTGGGATAATTTCCTACATTTCAGCGATTCGCTTGTAATGTTATTGTATTTGTGTGTTTGTCTTACAGCAGCAGGTGCAGCAGCAGCAGGTTCAGCAACAAGTGCAACAGCAGCAGCAGGTTCAGCCTCAGCAGGTTCAGCAGCAGCAAGTTCAGCAGCAGCAGGTTCAACAACAGCAGCAGGTGGCATCAGCCCAGCCTCCTGCTCAGGCCCTGGGGATGCAGCCCATGGTGAGACCATGCACTTTTAAAATACGCCAAGTACTGAAACACAAAGGGGTGGAAAAGTGGGTAGATGGTAGGGCTGGGACAATAAATCGATGCATCACGCATCGAGTAATTGTTCTGCATCGAATCTGAGATTATCGGAATGCATGGCGATTCTCTTGTTTTTAACAGCAGATGGCACTGCGTACCTTAGAATCCGCTGTACTGTGCTTGCTTCCAATTCCTTACACATGCACCACTTGAACCTAAATAATCTTTCATACAGTTCAAAAAGGTTGCAAGAGTGTTTAAAGCACGATGCATCGATTTATCATCCCAGCCCTATCTACTAGAGCTGGGACAATAAATCGATGCGTGGTGATTGGTGGATCGATTATCATTATGCATCGTGATTCTCTCTGGAATCTATTCTGAGCTTAGCTTTAAACAGCAGACGGCACTCTAGGCTAGTTTTTAACTGCACACCTAAATGCTCACGAAGAAGAGCGTTTGTGCTTTGAGTCATGTAAGTGATTAAATGTACTTGCACCTTGTGACTTGAGATTAAAGGGTTAGTTCACCCAAAAATGAAAATTCTGTCATTAATTACTCACCCTCATGTCGTTCCAAACCCGCAAGACCTTCTTTCATCTTGACAGAATGACAGACTTCTCATTTTTTTTGAACTGTATGAATGATTATTTAAGTGGTGCATGTGTAAGGAATTGGAAACGAGCAGAATGCAGCTGTTTCTAAAGCACGCAGTGCCATCTGCTGTTACAAACTAAGCTCAGAATCAAATCAAGAGAGAATCGCCATGCATTTGGATGCATAATCATTTCTTGATTCACAATGCATTGATTTATTGTCACAGCCCTAGTAGATAGACATTATAAAACAGTTCTAGAAGCTTCTGTGGCTTATTGCTTTACTTTTTGGATATTCTGAACATTTTCTTCTGTATTTTGTCTCAGTTCCCTCGGCAAGGCATGCAGCAGACCCAGCAGCAGCAGCAGACTGCAGCACTGGTCAGACAGCTCCAGCAGCAGCTCTCAAGTATGCTTCAATATTTACATTACTCCGTTTCAAACAACCATGACACACTATTGTGTTTTTGCTTAATATACATTGCCCTCCAAACATTTTCAAATGCTCATGGCAGGATATTGGACAATACCAACATGAATCCTTATTTATTGTAGGGCTGCCCCCAATAATCAAGAAAATGTTAGTCAAATATGGCTTATCATTTGTAAGTGAAATATGTTAGTAGCAACTTAACACAGCTGCTCACTCTAACAGTAACCTAGATAAATGTGTGCACTTAGGCACATATCCAAGTGTTTGAGTGAAAGCTATTAACGTGCTACTGCACTGGCATTGGTTTCTGGTGGAGACGACTTAAAATATGTCGTCATTTTTTGTCATGCAGGTAAGAGTAATACATCACTTGAAAGTGTAAAGGGTCTACTTTTATATGTATACACTCACAATATCAACAAAACGCTTGGTAAAGTAAACAAAAAGGATGCACTTTCTGCCATTTCAGTCAACAAGCCTAGCAGCAACAACAGCAAAATAAAACTCAACTGGAGCGCGTCACAAAAATGAGTGAAACTCAAGTGTATAGGCTACTTGCCTCTGACACACTGACTCAGACTACACTAGTTTATTAATAACAACATCTCCTTGCTATTTTTTCTGACACATTTTCATTACATTTGTATATGTGTGTGCTTGAATGCAAAATAGGCTGTATATTAAAGTATATATATATGTATATATGTATATATATATATGTGTATATATATATATATATATATATATATATATATATATATATATATATATATGTGTATATATATATGTATATATATATATATATATATATATATATATAGGGTCCTATGAAATGAAATGTTTAATTTTTTTTTCCCCAAATCCTTTTATTTATATATGTATATACATTTCTAGACTCCACTTTAATGGTTACATTTAAGTTTAGTAATCAAAAGCTATGTCTTGAAATCATGAAACCTTTTTTTTTATTGCAATTTATTATATGCAATATGTTTTATTTCACAATTTGTTTTTCCTGGTAATTAAATGAAGGCATAAAACATTAATTTAATTCTTCTTGTAATCCAATGAAAATTAAACCCTTCCAGTTTTTGGGAAATAAAGTGCTGCACAACAGCTGTGCTGTTAAAATTGTGTGATTATTCCTTAAAAAAAATAAGTTTTAATAACCATTTTATTAGTAGTAGTAGTAGTATTACAGTAGTAGTATTAAGAAATACGTTCTGTTGTACAAAAGCAATGTATTTGTCACAATTTTATCAAGTTAAACTTAACTTTTATTATGACAAGTTGCCGAGAAGACCTTCTAAGTTTCTGTGTGTGTATGATGTGACAGTAGTTTTTCTGAAATGAAACTATCAAATGCTTATGAAGTGATTCTCAGAGCAGCTCTGAAGACAATGTTTATGTATTATATGTCAATACTGTGCAAGTCATGCCAATGAAGCATTTGAATTAAATATAGTGTTCAGTGTGCCATTAATTCACTCCGAGGCATGCACAACATGCAGGATTCATATTTAAACAGTCTTTCTGTGGTTTAATGTTCACAGACTCTAGTCCATTCTGATTCAATTTATTCATTCAAAAATTGGCAAATTCTGTGACATTTCCCATTATACAGAAAAATCAGTTCTTATGACTGTATTTTGCAGTTCCGTCCATGTTTTCCACATCCAGGAAATCATAGGGCTGTGTATATATAAGTATTCAAATTAATATAAACATGCAACTAGTAGTCATTTGTTTAAGCCACCAGTCGACTAGAGAAAACTGTAGTTGGGGGCAACACTAGTATGTTCTAAATTCATACTCTTTATATTTAATTGTTTTTATTCTTAGTGCTGAAATGCAAAGTCATCAATATTTAAAAATTTGTCATTTTCTGTTTTGAAATTCTGTATCTGTATCTTGTTTCCTTAGGCACTCAACCTGGACAGAACACCAACTCATATTTCTGAGAGCGTCTGAATGCATTTCACCAGTGGTAAAGAGTAGTTTTGTGTCTACGTTAGCGGATTCTCTGCTACATGGAGCTTTCTGAGAGAAGAGGAAGCTAACAGAATCTGAAGTAGAGTCAAACATTGTTTTCAGACATGTATTTCTGAAAGTCATAGAGGATTCATTCCGAGGTGAACCATGGAAGAGTTTATGTAAAAAAGAAGTACAGGAAATTATAAGAATATTGCAACCTTTTTTATTTTATTTCAATTTGTACAATTTTTCAGTTTAGTGTATTTCTCATTAAAAAAAATCATGTCAGTTTTTATGCCTTGTCGTACATTGTATAGCGTGTGACCTTGAATCATTTGTTTGCTTCAATTTCTGTGCAACCCCGACACCATCATTATATTTTATTATTATTGCATTAAATCATGGTAAGGTTCAAGAATTCATTCAGATTTTGACTCGTCTTCTGTTGTTGCCATTTTGGGAGTTTTCCGTTTCACCGTACTTCTCCCCAGACGACTAAACAACACTCCCAAATCAGGACCCAGCGCTCTTCCTTCCAACCCTCGTCCTTCATATCTCATCAAAAATTTAAGAGAATCCCAGCTTCTCTCCTCGGGCGCGACTCCCAACCTGGATAAAATTTTATGGGCAAGCCCCGGCACCACAGGTTGCAGGAGAATCCCATACACCCTGAGGCACTCTAGAGACACATGAAGGACTGTATCAAGCCACCGCCGGTCTCCGGGATCGTTCCGGTCCAGCTTCCACGGGGCATGTCTTTGTACAAACCCGTTAGTGAGCCGCACGCATGCGCTAATGGCCTCCAGCGCTTTATAGACGTGCAGATTCTCAAAGTGCTGCTCTACCAAGTCTGGAAGCGCCGATACAGCCTCCATCATTCTGTAATCATCCGAGACGGCTCTTCCAGCGAGCTCTTCCTTTGGGAAGCAGGTGTCGGAGAAGTGTGGATACACCTGTGTGGGGTTAATCGAAGGCGCTGTGCAGCGGTTTAACAGCCCTCCGAGAGCATCCGCTAACTCGCTGTTGCACATCTTAACGACTTTATCGTCATAATAGTCACAGTCCGAATCAGGAACGCCTTGTCTGAGAAGAAAGTATCTCAAACCATCCACACTGAACTTCTCAATGGCGTCCAAAGGGTTGATCACGTTTCCGAGACTCTTGGACATTTTCTTTCCCTCCACTGTCCAGTGCGAGTGAACGTATATCACCTGCGGAAGAGGCAACCCTGCAGCCATGAGAAACGCCGGCCAGTATATGGCGTGAAACTTGAGGATGTCCTTGCCCACGACGTGATGCACCGCTGTCCACCATTGAGAGTGATTCTGAGGGAAACCCACCACCGTCAGATAGTTCACCAGAGCGTCCAGCCAGACGTAGATGGTCTGCTCTGGATCGCCCGGGACCGGGATTCCCCACTGGAGCCGGCTCTTCTGCCGGGACACTGACAGATCTGGGATGTCGTCCTCCAGCCACTGGAGAACCAAGTCGTGAAACTTCACCGGCTGGATGACCTTCGGGTTCGATCTCAGCCAGTGAAGTAATTCGGTGCGAAAGTTTGAGAGGCGGAACATGTAATTGTCCTCCTTCATCCACTCCACCTGTCAGAGAGGACAGAGCAATGATATTATACCACTTTGAAGAACTTCAGAAGAGTTTGATTAGGTCTTGTGTGTCAACACTAGTAGACTAGTGCTGCTCCCCTTAATAACTTAAAGGGATAGTTCACCCTAAAATGAGAATTTGATGTTTATCTGCTTACCCCCAGGGCATCCAAGATGTAGGTGACTTTGCTTCTTTAGTAGAACACAAACGAAGATTTTAACTCAAACCGTTGCAGTCTGTCAGTCCTATAATGGCAGTCAATGGGACTCACGGCTTTGAGAGAAAAAAAAACATACACAGACAAAACCAAATTAAACCCTGCAAGAAATTGCACAGACCGATTGTTTTATGTCTTTAGACCTCAGAGTATCATCACGAGCCGCAGGGTTTAATTTGGTTTTGTCTGTGTATGTTTTTTTTTTTCTCTCAAAGCCGTGAGTCCCATTGACTGCCATTATATGTGACCCTGGAGCACAAAACCAGGTTTAAGTCGCTGGGGTATATTTGTAGCAACAGCCAAAAATACACTGTATGGGTCAAAATTATAGATTTTTCTTTTATGCCAAAAATCATTAGGATATTAAGTAAATATCATGTTCCATGAAGATATTTCGTAAATTTCTTACCGTAAATGTATCAAAAATTAATTTTTGATTAGTAATATGCATTGCTAAGAACTTCATTTGGACAACTTTAAAGGCGATTTTCTCAATATTTAGATTTTTTTGCACCCTCAGATTCCAGATTTTCAAATAGTTGTATCTCAGACAAATATTGTCTGATCATAACAAACCATACATCAATGGAGAGATTATTTATTCAGCTTTCAGATGAGGTATAAATCTCAATTTCGAAAAATTGACACTTGAGACTGGATTTGTGCTCCAGGGTCACATATGACTGACAGACTGCAACGGTTTGAGTTAAAAATCTTTGTTTGTGAACTATCCCTTTAAGGGTTAGTCTTCTAAAATCTACAGAAGTTGTTTCCAAATATTCACTCCACATCAGTCAGCCTGTGGATGTATTCTAGATCAGGGCTTTACTATCTTTTAGATGCCATGGACCCCCCGATATAATCATCCTCATGCGAAGGACTAGCTCAGCTAGCTATAGTAATGTTTAAAGTATAGACCTGCGCGCTTCTGCAGAAATATATCTTTTCTTGTCCCGCTCCCGCCAGAACAAGCCCACAGAAAAGTAATCTATATAGAATTTTTCAGTACATCGAAGAAATTTACATTAAATTGTTCCTCAACATCCCAGCAACGTTCCTGATAAAATATTTGTTATTTAGGCTAAGCATCAACATTCACAAACCACTGTTAGTTTGAACAGAAAAGCAAGCATGGGCTGATATTCTTTCTTAATTTATTTTCTTTTAATTTAACATTTTATTCAAAATTTTCATTTATTTTAATGTAAGTTTTAGTTTACTAATTTAAAATCTGATTTTGTTCACTTATTTATATAATTTAGTCATTTATTTATTTATATATATATATATATATATATATATATATATATATATATATATTATTATTATTATTATTATTATTATTATTATTATTATTATTATTATTATTTTTTTTTTTTTTTTTTTTTACATTTTTAAAATCTATTTTTCTAACTTTTTTTAATTTTATAAACTCTTTTTTTCCCCCTAAACTTCTTGCACCCCAGTTCTAGACGGTGCAGAGCAGCACAGGATGGATGGATGGATGGAGGGTACCTTGTGGCCGCTCTCGGTGGATACTTTGATCTGTCTTCCCTCTGAGTCTGTGCTGTCAGTAACTTGAGCTGGAGTGAGGAAACTTTCATCTGGAGTGGAGTACCAGCCTTCATAAGTGCCTTTGTAGAGGAAGCCTTTGCTCTGGAGAACCCTCCAGAAGTGTTCAACGGCCTGTCTGTGCCTTGGCTCTGTTGTCCGGATGTAATCCGTGTATGAAATACTGCATCTCTGGAAAACATGCTTGAAACGCTCTGAAACCTCAGTGCAGAAGCTCAGAGGCTCTTGACCAGCATTACTGGCCGCCTGCTGGATCTTCAGACCATGTTCATCTGTACCTGCAGAGTACAAACAACTCACTTTAACACGAGAATATGTGACCCTGCACCACAAAACCAGTCTTAAGAGTCAATTTTTGGTTTCTACATCAATAAATAAGCTTTCCATTGATGCATGGTTTGATAGGACAATAATTGGCTGAGATGCAACTATTTGAAAATCTGGAATCTGAGGGTGCTAAAAAAAAAAAATAATCAAAATATTGAGAAAATTGCCTTTAAAGTTGTTCAAATGAAGTTCTGAGAAATGCATATTGCTAATCAAAAATTAAGTTTTGATATATTAACGGTTGGGAATTCACAAAATATCTTCATGGAACATGTGCTTTGCTTAATATCCTAATGATTTTTGGCATAAAAGAAAAATTGATAATTTTGACCCATACAATGTATTTTTAGCTATTGCTACACCTGTGCTACTTAAGACTGCTTTTGTGCTCCAGGCTCTCACATATAACTTACTTTCAGTTATGCACAACAGGAATTTATGAAACATACCTGTGGCAAACCTGGAGTTGTATCCCTTTAAGAGTTTGTATCTGTGCAGACAGTCCGCAGTGACAGCTGAGTGCACGTGACCGATGTGAGGAGACGCGTTCACATAGAAGATGGGAGTTGTGATGTAATATGGTTTGGAGCTTTCTGTGCAAAAGCATCGCAAAGCCTGACGGTCATAAAGACTGGAGACGCGCGGAAGTCTTCCGTGTTGAGAATGACCGGATAATCTCAGTTTTATTGTTCTGGCGCGAGCGAGAATACAGCACGGAAACCTCATCGCGAGACAGCTGCTCCCGGACACGCGCGAGAGAACATCCGGGTCAGCGCTGTCATACCTGAGTTCCCTTTCAAAGAAAAAGTCCAACAAATATTCCCTACTTTGAGATGAAATTGTCACACTTGAAATCGAATTCGGTTTTAGTTTTTTTAATGTAGTGTGTGTGTGTGTGTGTGTTTACTTGTTTATGCTACACTGTAGGGACCAAATGTCCCCACAAAGATAGCAAAACCTGAAATTTTTGACATTGTAGGGACCGGCCTGCGCTCCCAAAATAAATATTAAAAATATTAAATGATGTTTATCTGAAAATGTAACAATGCAAATGGTTAGAGAATATAGAAAATATCATTTGGTCAGTATAGAAGTAATAGAAGTCTATGGAATTCCTCAAAATTCACAGAAACAAACTTGTGTGTTTAAACATGTACTAATTAAAAGCCTATTAAATATGTAAATATATACACAACTGGGTAGTAACTGATTACATGTAATCTGAACAACGTAGCTTTTTATTGATTGCACGGTTACATATTAACAACACAATAGCAATAGTTTATCCATAATTGACTGATTCTCCCTAATTCCTCTCTTTCATCTTTTAAATTCTCCTTTCTGAAATAGCCACGGCTTATATACAATCAGAAAGTCCAGTTTTGTGGAGATTCACACAAAGACCAGTCATAAACGGCTACACAGCGTTTGAAGTGTTTCAACAGTGCATCAATACACACATTACTTTAATTTTTACTTGAGTGATCAGTTAGTAGGTTATTTAAGCATGTATTACTATGGAAGCGTTTGACTTTCAAACACATTAACATGCACAAATTTACATTTTTCTAAATGCAAGCGTTCCCAATCTGTTTTAGTCATCTGAACATCTTTCACCTAATATATTTACCTGAAGTCATTTGAATAATTATCACATTTGCATGATCATGGTTCTCTGATATTGATTGGTTAATGGTCACATGACATGCAGGTAAACAAATAAACTTTGATGCTATTTTAAAATGACTTCTTTTAATTTGACTTTTTTTTAATGATTTATTATTAATTATTTACTCACAAACCCCAGTTTTGGAAATCTCAGTGTAATGCACTTCATATTGTTAATGCATGCAAAGAATGGAATATATTTTTCTCTTTGTATTTTATATCAGTGTGGTACAATATTATTCTATTTAAATCAATGTGATAAACGAGTTATCAAAAAGTAGTCTGGTTATATTACCTAAAATGTGTAATGCAGTTGATTATGTTACTGACTACAATTTTTGTCATGTAATCTCCCCAGCTCTGACTATACATCATATTTAATGTTTACCAAAGTGCATACGTAATGGCTACAATATATACATTTCTATATTTTTGTATTATTAAAAAAAAATATTTAATTTGATTTTGCACGCCTCACGATTCTGTTGTAGTTCACACTGATATATATTATTGATATTAATATTATATTATTGATCTACATAATTGTGCATTATAAATCAGTCCTTATAAGCAACTTGTTAGCAACAAAAAATCTTTAAAAATCATTAAATTGAAAGTGGCTGTGAAATTCAAAGACTTTTTTTTAAGCACATAAAATTCATGCAACAGAAATATTGTTTAAAAGAGCAACACGTGGTTGATGCACAGCAATAAAATACATACACAACCAAAAATACAAAACACAGTAATAGTCTACTAAAATAATCAGGCCAAACGGAATAAATACATAAATAATAAATAAAAAGAAATGTAAACAGAAAAATAAAATAGATAAAAACTTAACATAAGCATTTTAAGAAAAATATTAATTAACTAAAATAAACAATTACACAAAAGAATGTCAAATTAACCCTTACATCGAAGTCGTTGTTTGTTTTAGCAGCTTTCAAAGAGATTCAGAATAGAACGTCTGCGTTGGACCTTTTAGCTCCACTTTGAACCGGAAGCGATCTTGT
The DNA here is from genome assembly GCA_036784905.1 of Acrossocheilus fasciatus. Classification (NCBI taxonomy): domain Eukaryota; kingdom Metazoa; phylum Chordata; class Actinopteri; order Cypriniformes; family Cyprinidae; genus Acrossocheilus; species Acrossocheilus fasciatus. The sequence continues at coordinate 3,106,719 of CM071951.1, forward strand.
TGACTCTTAAGCGGCGTTTATCATCCGCAGCCTCATTCCTCCCTGAAGTGACAGTAGAATAATGAATTAAAACGGTCTTGTTTACTCTTTACATTTTGCTGATCGACCATCTAATCCCCATTTGGGCTCGGGCGTACAGTATTCGCGTGATCTCGTTGTTTTTAAGATGTCGGTGGTGGGCTTTGACTTGGGGTTTCTGAACTGCTATGTAGCGGTAGCTCGAGCCGGAGGAATCGAGACTGTGGCCAATGAATACAGCGACAGATGCACTCCGTGAGTCCGCTTTATTCACTCCTCTACCGGGCACATCCTCGCTCTCACCCCGCGGTGAACACCTCACCTTCACCCGAGGAAACCCGCTGTTTTCTGACTCTCTGACCGTCTTTAACACTGATAGAGCTGCATGAACATACTTTAAAGAGCACCGCAGTAACAGTTTTTACTTGTACTACTTAAGTAAAAGTACTAGTTTTAGTAGTATGTGTTTTGAGAAACAGAACAGAGAGTTAACACACCATTTGTTTGGAATAAGTGTAAATTGTGTGTGTGTGTGTGAGAGAGAGAGAGACAGGACCATAAAACCAGTCATAAGGGTCAGTATCTTAAAATTGAGATTATACACCATCTGAAAGCTGAATAAATAAGCTTTCCATTGATTGTTAGGACAGGAACATATTTGATAGATACAACTATTTGAAAATCTGGAATCTGACGGTGAATTTTTTTTGTTGTTATTGAGAAAATCACCTTTAAAGTTGTCCAAATGAAGTCCTTAGCAATGCATATTACTAATCAAAAATTAAGTTCTGATATATTTACAAAATATCTTCATGGAACATAATGTTTGCTTAATATCCAAATTACAGTGCAGATAATTAACAAGCCAACACTGAACCATCTTTTTATTTTCTTTTTTTAAAATCAGATTTAAATCTCGTGTTTTATTCAGACTGACAAATTTTATAATTTTTTTTTTTTTTTAAATTTTCTTTGGAATAAGTGTTAATGTTGTATAATTAGGTTAAATTTGTCATGTAATTTAGAATGTTGTATAATTAGGTTAAATTTGTCATGTAATTTAGAATCTACCCAGCTTATTTATTTATATATATATATATATATATATATATATATATATATATATATATATATATATATATATATATATATATATATATATACTGTATGTATAAGACATCTGACAGGCAGTTTCTTCTTATAAATGTGTGTGTATGTGCAGACATTTATATATTTTGCACTATATGTAAGTGTGTGTAAATAAATGAATGTTCTAATAATTATTGATTTTATCAGGACAGTCATTTATCATAATGTTTGGCAATTTGTGTTTGTCATTTCAGAGCATGTGTGTCTTTTGGACCACGAAATCGATCTATTGGTGCGGCAGCTAAAAGCCAGGTATGTGATGTGTAGACTTTAGTCAGGTGCTGTTTTTAATTTAACACGGATGAAAGCAGGGCTGTGAGTGATAGAATTGTACACACTATGAGGTCCTAGATCTCAGTTTTCTTAACTTTCAAAACTGTTTCATGCTATTTTCATCAACTGAGAAATTGGTAAGTTGTTAAACGTCATTGCAATCCATTGAACACATCTACTTCTGTACTTCGCAGCCTTATTTTCATTCCTGTCAAAAATGAAATATGATGCTTCCCGGACTAAGCTTTTTTTTTTTTATGCTGCCTTCATGCAGTATTTGTGATCATGCATGATTTTACTCTTGTCTCTGAAACACAGATGGTCACCAATTGCAGTAACACTGTCCAAGGGTTCAAGCGTTTCCATGGTCGGGTGTTCTCGGATCCTTTTGTGCAGAACTTGAAGGGCAGTCTCGTTTATGACCTGTCACAGATGCCATCAGGCACGACGGGCATAAAAGTGAGTAGCTAAAAGTGAGACGTTAAAAAGAAACCCAGGGTTCGGTTGGCACACACAAACACATCACATTGTGAGCTGACTGATCACATGGTGCCAGCATTGTTCAGAGGTCTAGTTTTGGCAGCAAAACCTTCTTTTAAAGCCAAGCACAGAGTTCTGTTGTGCAGTGAATGTGAGAGCGATTGTGAGCTGTTTTTGTCCTTTAGCACTCATGTGTTGTGTGTTGTAGGTGATGTACATGGAGGAGCAGAAGGTGTTCAGCATTGAACAGGTTACTGCGATGCTCCTCACCAAACTCAAGGAGACTGCTGAGAGCGCCCTCAAGAAACCCGTCGCTGATTGTGTCATCTCTGTGAGTTTAAAAATGACTCTCCCTGTTAGATGTTGCATGTAATAGGTGGGTTTGCAGACCATGTTGTCCTTATCGGGAGCGTTTCACTTGCGTTTGCAACTAATAATATATGTGCAAACTGAATTTAGGTGAACGTGCATGAATAAAAAATCCCCATGCATCAGTTTTAAATTTAAGGTCATAAATATTTTAATTGTCTTGATCATTTTAATGCACCCTGGGCTTGTTTATAAATTAAGATCACGCAGTATGTGTGTGTATATTTTTTTCTCTCTGGTTATTATTTGGTTGCACTAACTGTATTTAATGCAATTTTAATGGAATTATTTAATTCAAAGTAAACTATTGTCACTTCTATTCGGGATGCCTCGTCACAGGAAGGAAACACGTTATTCAGTATATAGATGTGACTAGTATTAGGGTTATTAACTGAAACAATTAAAAAAACAAAACATTTTTCATTACTTGAAATAAAAATAAATGTTAATAAACTTTTTATTTTCATTTAATTAAACCTGATGTACTGATGAAATACAAACTCTAAATATTAAAAACAATAATATTATCTACTAAAATATGGAAGTCCATTTCCACCACCGAATAAAAAATTAAATAAGCTAATTTGTGACTTATCTAACAATTCTGACTATTCTCAGAATTGAGATATAAACTCGCAATAGCAAGTTATGAAGTCCAATTCGGAGGAAAAAATGACTCTTTTCTTATAATTGTGAGTTTACATCTCACAATTTTGAGAAAAGTCAGAATTACGAGATGTAAACTTGCAATTGCGACGACAAAAAAGTCAGAATTGTGAAATAAAACATCGCAATTACAGTTTTGTATATATTATTCTGTGGTGGAATATTAAAAATATTTTTATATTTTCATATATATAAAATACAATTTTTCAACTTGAGTGCTCCTTTAGGAAAAAAGTAAGCATCATGCCATGTATGGTCATTTTTCCCTCAGCCATAAATGAGTTATTGGAGACACAAATCCACCTTAGATGCTATAAATACTCTGATATCTGTTTACAAAGCGAATGCTGTTTTTTTTTTCAATCGCTAAGGTCCCCTGCTTCTACAGCGATGTTGAGAGGAGATCCGTCATCGATGCGGCTCAGATCGCAGGACTCAACTGTCTGAGACTCATGAATGAAACCACCGCAGGTGAGTTGTTCAGGGTTTAACGCCGCATTTCAATTGCAACACATCCACTTTCTGCTCTTGAATGACATCTGTTTTTTTTTTGCATGCAGTGACTCTGGCATACGGGATCTATAAGCAGGATCTCCCCACTCCTGAAGAAAAGCCAAGGATAGTGGTGTTTGTGGATATTGGTCATTCAGGCTACCAGGTCTCTGTGTGTGCCTTTAATAAAGGCAAGCTTAAGGTTTGTACCGATGACATGTATACCTTCAGAATGTGATCTTGTCTGTTATGTGGAAATATAGACAGAGCATTTTTTCCACCCGTACAGATTCTTGCTACAGCCTTTGACTCTGAAATGGGAGGAAAAGACTTTGATGAGCGGCTGGTCAGACATTTTTGTGAGGAGTTTGCAGTGAAGTACAAGCTGGATGTGAAGTCCAAGCCCAGAGCGTTGGTCCGACTCTACCAGGAGTGTGAAAAGCTCAAGAAGCTGATGAGCGCCAACTCCTCTGACCTGCCCCTGAACATCGAGTGCTTCATGAACGACATTGATGTCTCAAGCAAACTCAGCAGGTATGTAGTTATTTAATCTCAGCTCAAATTAAACAAGCTCTTGCTGTCGTCATATCATGTCATTCCAAGCCTGTTTTATTTTCTTAGTGTTGAGGAACGAAAAAAAAAAACAATCAAGTACTTTATTCCAAGCTTTTTGCAGAGAGTATGGCTTCAAGCATGTCTGAGCTTCTGTTTATGATATTTAATGAGCTCTGTGTATTTGCATATGTGTATTGGTCAATGTTTATGTGTGAATGAATGTCAAAAATTCAATCAGTTCATCATATAAACTGATTGCGTCCTTTTAGAATAATTGAATTTATGAAATTTTGATATAATGGACAGATATCTCTCAGGTTTCTTTAAAATACCTTAATTTGCATTTCAAAGATGAATGAAAATCTGGTTCGGAATTACATGAAGTGATGACAGAATTAACATTTTTGGGTGAACTATCCCTTTAAGAAGATCCCTCCAAAGTTTCAATCTTGCCTATCATTCATATCTCATTTGCTTATTCGTTCTTGGGTCTAAAACCAGAAAAAAAGTCATATAGGTTTGGAATGACAGATTTTTTTTTTTTTTTTTAAGCACTTTTCCTTTACATTCACAGCTCATACTGTGTTATACATTCATTCATTCCTGTCAACCACAATTAAAGGACTTTTATCAAAGGTGCCATCCTGACAAGAGTTCATTTGAGCTGCATGTGTTGTTTTATTCCTGTGACAGGGCTCAGTTTGAAGAGATGTGTGCTGATATTTTAGCCCGAGTGGAGCCTCCGCTGCGCAGTCTAATGGAGCAAGCTCGTAAGCAATGATCTTCATTGGATAGTAAGGCTATATGTCATAGAAATGATTAATTCAACAGTCTGTCACCTGCTCCTGTGCAGATCTGAAGAAAGATGACATCCATGCTGTAGAAATAGTGGGCGGAGTCTCTAGAATGCCAGCCATCAAAGAAAGAATCAGCAAGTTCTTTGGGAAGGAGCCGAGCACGACGCTGAATGCAGATGAGGCTGTGGCCAGAGGATGTGCTCTCCAGGTCAGGTTACGTTTCCTCTGCTGACTCGAGCTATGCTTGTAGTTTAAGGAGACTGTGAGTCTCTCCAAATACCAGCATTTGCATTGGCCACAAGAAGTGCATGCACAAGACCAGGTCTTAAAAATGCCCTTAATAAACATTTCAGAGCAGTATTCAAGGCTAATAGGGCTGCAACAACTAACTGATAATAAAAATCATTGACAACGAATGTCATTATCGTCTGCCCACCATGCACAGAAAACTTCCGCCAGTCGCGTCAAATTATGCCACTGAATAATGCATTTGTATGGAATCTAAATGAATCTAATAGTGGAAGAAACAAAGTGAGCTGCTTTGTTAAAGATGCTTGATCCGAGCTGCCCAAAACATGAAAATGCATTGGTTTAAACTTCAAGCTGATTGGATTCCTCTATGCAAAACATTCATTTTAGGTTATATTCTTATCTGTGAACGTTATATATTCACGCAAGTGTTTCTCTTTTTCATGAAGGCTCGTCCTGACAGTCTGTGTTAAACTAAAGAATTTACTGAACGAGCGGCGGCGCTTCAAACAGACTGAACACAGTAAAGAGGGAGAAAATTAAAATGCAGCACAAAAATATTCATTTTGCTGAAATAGCTGTTAAATTTAGGTTTAAAAGTCAACATGTCATTCAAGCAATTTACGATAGTAACTGTACAGGGATAACAGCATGTCATTTGAATAAAGAGACATTCCTTACAGAATAAAGAAATGGCAGTGACAGGTTAATGTATTCAGAGTGAATGTGTGTGTTCATGCAGAACATTCCTCTCATCTGTTAACAATGAGTTTGCATTTTTCTTTATTATTGTAGGGATTCAAACTGTCCTTTGTCTATTTAAACTCTCCATTTAAACTGTGTTTTATAACTCTTTCACACATAATGTATAGCATAGATATATTCACCATATAGAAGGTTTATAGCATTCAGTTGGGACGTCTGTGTGAAGGACAGCATGTGGAATTTGTGTATTTTATCAAATAAAAAAAGGTTTTTTATCTGATAAATCGATTAATCAAAAAAAAATCATTAGTTGCAGCCTTAGAGGCTAAGCGTATCCCATCATGCATCTTGTGACTGTAATACATTGTGAGACTTTTTGCTGATATCTCATGAGATGGAAACCTTTCCAGTGCAAGTTAATAATAATTAGTTATTACATATAATTTCACATGCAAAGATGAGTATGCATGTTTTGTACAGCATTTGCAACTGCTTTTAATCACTTAAATGGAAGCACCACAGTAAATCGTTGTCTGCTATAGAGACTATAGAGAAGTTTTTCAAAATGCAAAGTCTTGAAAATCAAAATAAAGCTCTGTAATAAATACTCACATTTTTTCTAACACTGTAAGTGAGTCCCATCAGGTAATGAAAAGTGCTACACACACTTGTGGTCTTCATGCTCACTTGGGCCAAATACAGGAAGAGCATCATGTGGTCAAGTGGAAAGGCCGCTGCTAGTGTAGGTGTTTGGACAGGCCACCATTAAGAGTGTTTTTCCCTCCTCACCGGCTCTGTCTCTGTCTCCTGATCCCACAGTGCGCCATCCTCTCTCCTGCTTTTAAAGTGCGTGAGTTCTCCATAACAGAAGTGGTTCCGTTTTCTATCTCTCTGAAGTGGAACTCTGCCGCTGAAGATGGAGTCAGGTACAAACACGTGCCGTCCAGTCGTCGTGCTCGATACTACCGTGTTTTTATTTACACTGCTTTTTCATCTTTCATTTCAGCGACTGTGAGGTCTTCCCAAAGAACCATGCAGCACCTTTCTCCAAAGTGTTGACGTTTTACCGGAGAGAGCCGTTCTCCTTGGAAGCGTACTACAGCTGTCCTAAAGAGCTCCCTTACCCAGATCCCATAATAGGTACACACACACACACACGTTTGTTTTTGTGAAAAGTGGGGACATCCCATAGGCGTAATGGGTTTTATGCTGAACAAACTGTATGTGTTATTGTCCTACACTAACCCTACCCCTTACAGGAGACTTTCTGCTATTTCGGATTTTCAACACGCTCCATTCTGTGTGATTTATAAGCGTTTTGAAAAGTGGGGACATGGAGTAATGTCCTGAAGTCACCTTCTCCTTGTAATACCTGTCATACCCTTTATACAAATTTATGTCCTCATTTTTCACACACACACAAACACACACTCAGGGTTCGAAAGTAACACTCGCAAAGTGCCATATATGAGTAAAAATGGCTTTTGTGAGTAAATATAGAGTTACTGGCCAATTTACTTTCACTTTTTTTTTTTTTTTTTTTTAAAGAAATCACAAAAGAATGCATGATTTAAATTGCAGTCAGCGTGACCACGACAGTCTGATCCTCTTTTTGTCAGCATCATCAACTGTTCTATATTGTACAAGCATATTAGCGATGTTATTGTGAACAATTCATCAGTTAAATATATATATATATATATTTTTTTTTTATTTTTATTTTTTTTTGAATACTTTGACCTTGTAATTTTTAATCAAAATGTCCAAACTGAATCTTCTGGAAAAATTAGTCTTCTCTCCGATTACATATGCAGGACTTCAACGTTCAGGACTTCAACATTTTGAATGCAGCATTCATATCTCAACATGGCATTAAAAACTGATTCACAGAACCCACTTTTTTCTTTTTCTGATAATCGGTTACACTCGGATGTATGGAAGCCTGTTTCTGCCACTGAATACATTTTTTTTTTTTTTTTTTTTAAGTTTTATATATATATATATATATATATATATATATATATATATATATATATATATATACACACACACACAATTCTGACTTCTATCTCACAGTTTTGACTTTAAAACTCGCAATTGTGAGTTCATACCACGCAATTCTGAGAAAAAGTCAGAAATGTGAGATGTAAACTCGCAGTTGTGTGAAAAAAGTACAAATTGTGATATAAAAAGTCACAATTGCCCTTTTTATTCAGTGGTGAAAACGAGCTTCTGTACGGATGTGCGTCACAATATGAAAGAAAAGATCTACTGTGTCTTCCATTTGATCTTTAAGCAAATGAAACAATTGAAAGAGATACAGATGGACCGCTAAAGAAAAGCCCAGTGGCTGTCAGCTTTACCACAACTTTTACCTCGGTGTTAAATTTTATACAAGTAGTTCTCTTTTACTTGCATAGCTCCAGTTTTATTCCAAAACTGAGGAGACGCATTCCTGGCACTGAACTACTAAAATGAAAATATGAGGAACTAAATCACAGTGTTTGTGTGACCTTGTGTCTTCTCACAGAGCGGCTGGCGAGTGCATGAGTGACACAATGACCTGAGAGAACAACAACTCCATAATTCTGTTGCTATAGAAACTCAAATAATGCAAAAACGTGTATTTTATTTTTTTTATTGTTAGTAACCGTTCTTCTCAGTTCACCTGCCACTTCCAAAGGTGGCGAATATTGTGGGTCCTGCACATGCTCTTTTCTTCTCATAGCATATTTTCACTGTACAGTCTTTGTCATGATGCATTCTGTACGTAAACCTGTCTCACGCAGGCCAGTACATCATCCAGAAGGTGGTTCCCCAGGCCTCAGGCGAGAGTTCAAAGGTTAAGGTGAAGGTGCGAGTCAATATCCACGGGATCTTCAGCGTGTCCAGTGCCTCGCTAGTGGAGTTGCAGAAATCTGAGGAAGAAGAGGAGAGCATGGACACAGAGCAGAGCACGGAAAAAGAAAATGAGGTATTGCTGCAGGATGCTACTGTTCACATGGCATCTCTCCCAACTAAACTCTGCTTTAATGTGTGTTCTGTGCCGTGGAAAAAAAAAACATCCATAGTTACCACCATGTGTTTTCAATCATTCACAGAGCAAAATGCAGGTTGATCAAGATGAACAAAAGACGCCAGGCACCGGAGAACAAGAAAATGAAGAGAAAAAAGCTGGAACGGAGGAAATGGAGGTAAATGAGATCTACAAATAGCACCTATGAAATGACCCATAGAATTTGGATTAGTGTTGCTGATTATTAGTAAATGTAAATGTAGTAATTGTCGTTTTAAGGAAATGCAAGCTGACATCACCTGATATGAAAATATGAGGAACCAAATCACAATGTTTGTTTGCAAAAACACATCTTTAAAGTCTAAAATCATCTTTTACTGTGGTGAAGCCTATTAGAATGCACTTAAAAGGCCTCATAATTCAACTTATGAAAGCAAAAAATATCCCTGAATGTGTTTTTGTTTTTTATAATTATATAGTTGTTAATATCACAAAAGCATCAGTGCCGTTTTCCTAAATATTAGCACTTGAATGTGATTGCAAAGGTGATTATTACACTGTAAAAAAAAAAAAAGTTGAGCGAACTTAAAAATCTGCTGAAGCTGGTAAAAATGTTTTTTTTTTTTTTTTTGAGTTTGCTCAACTTGTTTTTGTGGGAGATTCTCAAATTTTTGTTGTATAAACTTAAAACGGCAAGTTGAGAACTCAAAAATCTGCTGAAGTTTGTTGCCTTAAAATTTTAAGTTGGCTCAACTTTTTTTTTTTTTTTTACAGTGTAGTTTTATACAACAGTGAACAAGAAGTTCAGACACATTTCGGACGCATTGTCTTTTTTTCTGTTTCACCAATGAAAACAGTTCCAAACAAAGCCAGAGAACATTTGTGTGTCTCAGAGCAACACTGCATTGGTTTGTTTCTGAATGAATCTTTTTTAACGAGTCGTTTAAGGAAATGATTCAATGATCCATTTATGAAAACCGGGTCTGCGTCCCAACGTGCATACTATCCATCCTAAATTCTGTGTGATGGTAGTAATTTTCAATACTATTTAGGGCAGATAGGGTGGATAGTATGCACATTGGGATGCAGGGAACTACTTGCTTTGTTTCTAAATGAATCAGCCATTTTGAATAAATTGCTTGAATGATTCAGTGAATCACTCATTGAGACAGAGACTTGCTGCCACCTACTGACTGTTTTAGTGTCATTTGTTTATCTGGGACAGGCCTAAACCAGTCAAAAGTACCAGCACAAAAACACACTCGGCAAAATATTGTTTCATTATCCATATCGGGAAAAAAAAAAATCCAAGTAAATATTGCACACCCTTAATTCAAACGTCTATCACATATCTAATAATGGTTCCCTCCATGGATCATGATTTGTTCAGACATCAGCAGAGGAAGGCAAACAGGAGAAGAAAGCAGATCAGCCTCCACAAGCCAAGAAGGCCAAAGTGAAAACAAAGGTCCTGGAGCTGCCCATTGAGAACAACCCACAGTGGCAGCTAGCCAACGATATGCTCAACCTCTTTGTGGAGAGCGAGGTATGCTTTCTGTGCAGATGAGAACTGGGGAAGTGTTTTCAACAGTGAGTTCAATCTACTGTGAAATTCTTTCTCCTCAGGGTAAGATGATCATGCAGGACAAGCTTGAGAAGGAGCGAAACGATGCCAAGAACTATGTGGAGGAGTACGTGTACGAGATGAGGGACAAACTGCAGGGGATATTCGAGAAGTTCGTCAACGAGAGCGTGAGAGCAGTCACATGGCTTAAAATCTAAACTAGGGAATTTACAAATTGTTAAATGTCTTGAAATTGCTCTTATCAATGAATTATCTGCATGAAACGATCTTGAAATCCTTGTCTCGCAGACTTTTATTGTTATCGTGCAGGTATTAAAAATGATCCATGCTGTATTTAATTTAATGTACTAAAATAACAAACTAAACTTAAATATTAAAAACTAAATCTAAAAATAACTTAAATAAACATAGACTAAAATTCAAGTGAAAATAGAAAATATTAAAAACACTGATTTAAAATATGAATAAAAATTGATCTCAGTGCGTGAGTGTTATTTTAGCATTATTTATATATTATAGTAATTATTCATATTTTTAATTGGCTTTTATTTTATATATTCAATTTAAATTTTATTTTAAATTTAAATAATTTTATTCTTTTTTTAAATGTTTCTATATAGCTTTAGTTTTATTTTGGTTTTAGTCATTTTAGTACTTATTTCAGTTAGTAGCTAAGGCAGCATTTCTGCTTTTCATTTTAAGTTCTTCATCTAATATGTATGTTTATTTAATTTCAGCTTTATTTGAATTAACGACAATGATTTGAGTAGTTTTAGTTACCGATATCAACAGTTGTGCCTGACTCAGTCTGCTTTCTCTCACAGGACAGAGACGCTCTCTCATTAAAACTGGAGGACACCGAGGTCTGGCTGTATGAGGACGGTGAAGACCAGCCTAAACAAGTATACATTGACAAACTCGTTGAACTGAAGGTACTAAACGTCTTTTGAGGTCTATAACTTATGATGTAAGCTGATGTGAATGTGTAAAGCAAACCATGCCAGTTACACAAAAACAGCACTCAGTCACCAAATTATATCCACTAAGTGCAAAATACTGGTTCTTTTGACATTGCTAATTGTACTTGTGTTATGCATTTAGAAGGAAGATGTATTCTGGGACTGTTAACGTATTAAAAATGTTCCTGCAGAGTCTCGGCCAACCCATTCAAGAGAGATACACAGAATTTGAGGAGAGACCCAAAGCTTTTGAAGAGTTGGGCAGACAGTTGCAGCAATTCATGAAGATTGTAGAGGCCTACAAAACCAAGGTGAGCTTGTGCTGAATTAGTGTTACATAAGATACAGATCTCACCTGCCTGGTGCACAATGGCTTCATGTGTCTTTTTGAATTATAGGAAGAGCAGTATGACCATCTGGATGAGGCTGAGGTTCAGAAGGTGGACAGGATGGTGAACGATGTCATGATCTGGATGAACAGTAAAATGAACCAGCAGAGCAAACAGAGTCTCGCCGTGGAGCCTGTGGTGAAAACGACAGATATACAGGCCAAAACACGGGTCAGTCACAGCTAGATGGACTTTTTTCTGAAGTACATGAGTATGTTATCATTCAGCACCATGGTACATATCGAAGTACTGTGGTAGGGCTGGGCGGTATGACGGTGTAGTTGCTACAGATTTTGCTATATCGTTTATTTAGCGGTGTGCAAATATATCCACGTAGCACAGTACTACTTAAAGAATAATAATAACCTGTCGCAAGAATAATAAAGAAGCATGCATGAATGAGACAATAAAGAGTGGGCTGTGCTAGATGTTAAATAGAGCACAATAAGCAGTGAAGAACTCACTCCGGTGCTCACGCTGAGTGACACACAGCCGAAGCGCACGCACTAGGGATGCAACAATACAATTAGTCCAAGGTTCAATATATAACTGTTTTTAACCACGGTTTCGGTATGGTTCGGTTCTGATAGCTTGGCACATCAGAGTTTTTTTGGGGGTTTTTTGCAACAAATTAACAGCAAAAAAAACTTCTGTAAACCTCTGTACACTGGAAAAAGCATGGATTATTATATGTCTGCTAAACATTTCTTTTGAGAGAGGTAATATTTTTCTGATTTTTACCCAAAATAGGATGGATTGGCCGTTATTGAGCGCTATAAATGCATGCAATGTGCGTTTCATTCATACTGGATGCCGGAGAGCGCCCTTGCGCAGAAACTCCACATATGCATCATAGACATCATTTTATTTGTTGTTTGTTGATTTTTAAATATAAAACTTGACGTGATTTATGTGTCGGTGCTTTTTAATCATCTCCAGCACATTTGAACAATACCGTGATAATATTGATAACCGTGATAATTTTGGTCACTATAATCGTGATAAGAAATTTTTATACCGTTACATCCCTATTTTCTTTTGAAGGACAACAGGTTTATAAAGGCTTATCATTGCATGTCATTACAAGGGGAGATGCTCGGCTTGTTGCTTTTTCAAATATAAGCAGGGAGGCGTTTCCTCATCTCAGCACGTGAACTCAAGGGCGCGCACACACACACACACACACACACACACACACACACACACAGAGCCAATTCTGAGAGAAATAAAACACACGGATATTGTTTAAATGCAAAACCGAGAAACCACAATTCTCGGCCACGTATTAAACAGTGCATGTCATACCGAATGGTTCGGTATTATATCGAGATTTGTGACATCCCTAGCATGCACGGAGATGGCAAATTCAAGAAGTGCATGATGTTTAATAAAGTTAAGTGCAATAAGCACAAAAAAAATTCAGATCTCTTTCGCATCTTGTTGCGCTTGAATGGTCAAATACACACATAATTACGTCAAAATGGCATTGTGTGGAGTGTTCACGTATACAAAGCCAGTTATGTGTTAAATAAATGTAAACAGTTGGATGAAAACTGGATGCGTTTCAGTATATTGGATCCGTGAAGTTGGTCTTAAAGGGTTAGTTCACCCAAAAATGAAAATTCTGTCATTAATTACTCTTACCAAACCTGTAAGACCTCATCTTCGCAACACAAATTAAGATATTTTTGATGCATCCCGTGAGCTCTCTGATCCTCCCATAAACAGCAAGGATCCTAACACAATCAAGGCTCAGAAACATAGCAAGGACATCGGTAAAATAATCCATGTTTACATTCAGTGGATACTCTCCAAAATGGCGCCAGGGTGATGTGGAGGAGAAATTTTTTTTTTTTTCTCTCTTGCTCACAAAAAGCATTCTCGTAGCTTCGTAAAATTACGGTTGAACCCCTGATGTCTTATGGATTATTTTAACGATGTCCTTGATGCGTTTCTGCGCCTTGATTGTGTAAGTATACTTGCTGTTTATGGGAGGATCAGAGAGCTCATGGGATGCATCAAAAATATCTTAATTTGTGTTGCAAAGATGAACGGAGGCCTTATGGGTTTGGAACGACATGAGGGGGAGTAATTAATGACAGAATTTTCATTTTAGGTGAACTGTCCCTTTAAAGGGACAGCAACCTAATTTACCTGCTGCCGTCTGTTTCATTAAATGTTAATCCAACAACAAAAGACAGAGAAAATCACTCACTGCTTTTGACTGAATCACTTTTAGATCTTTACTAAGAATCAATTCATATTTGATTCATACAGTGAAGACTGAATAATCAAGTGTATAACTAAAACAATGCAATTTCTATAGGATTTCTTATGTTAACTAAACCTACTGTAGCTGAAAAATGTTTATTTAATGTGTTTTTGTTCTATAATGTTTGTAATTTGCTGCTTTGTTCTTATTGTTAGTAACAAAAAATAAAATAAAAATAGCTGAAATAATGTGAAGTAATAATATTTTTGGTCATATTGCCCACCCCATACAGTCATATTCAATCTCTTCACATTTTCCACAGGAGCTGTTCTCCACTTGCAATCCCATTGTGACCAAACCCAAGCCCAAAGTGGACTTGCCAAAAGAAGAGAACCCCTCAGAACCGAACGGGCCGGTCAATACACAGGAAAACCCTGAAGCCCAGCCCAGCGGCACAGAGCAAGCGGCTGCGGACAGCGCAGGTGCCACAGAAGCCAAGCCGGACATGGACCTCGATTAACCGCGCTGTGTAATGTTATGTTAACGTTACACGTTATGTTATGTAACATAATGTTTTGTTAATGTTAACTTATGTTTCCAGTGACTGCTAATGCTAAATCATCATCCTCACGGCGGGGTGACTCTGCAATGAGAGAATCAGTGGCTACATTTGCATGTCCTTTTGTATTAAGAAAAACATAAATCACAATGCTGTATGATTATGATTGAGAACAATTCTGTCTGCCTATGATTGAGTTCTGGTTCTGTCAACTGTTGTTTCAATAAATATGGATTGAAACATACATGTGCACGCTTACAGTGTGGAATTACTTTAACATAATGAATTACACAAAAGCATGTGCAGTGCAGTTTGCTTCGCCTATTGATTTCTGAATGCATTTACACGTTACTTCAGTGCATAAGTCAGAACAGGTGAATGTAAAATGAAGTGTTACAATATTTGTCAGGTTCACCCAAGTAATCAGTGGTGCAAATAGATTGTAAATGCTTTATTTCACATTCACCATCTTGTTTTTCTTTGTTCATCCTGAATCCAGTTTACTTGTGTTTCCATGACACATTCCACAATTTACAATTTAGGCTGCATACAAAAATTTAAAAGATGCAACAAATTAATAAGAGTCTATTGAATTGATATTCAGTTAACTGAAGTAATTATATATATATATATATATATATATATATATATATATATATATATATATATATATATATATATATATATATATATATTAACTAAGTCCCTTAGTTAAGACTTAGTTAATATATATATATTATATATATACGTTTTGCTTTCAGCCCCGTTACAGATTGATATTCCACATTAATAAACTTTATTTATAAAAATAAATGACACTTAAGAAATTACATCATTTGGACACTTGCAACAGCGTGACAGCAAGTAATTAATCTTGATAATTCTGCCCTGTTACCAAGTTTTAATAATATCGTTTCCATAAACATCCATTTATCATTAACTACAAAACAAAAGTTTGTCCCACACTAGCAAACCCCTACTTAAATTAGGCTAAATTACCCATTATGGTGTAATTTCATTTTAAAATAATGTTTATTTAATTTAGTTGATGTTTTATTGTTCAGTTTTTTTGTTTTTTTTTAAATATTTGTTGCAATCTAAATCACACAAATTAGGGTTTTAACTTTGTTGGAAAATGTTCCAAAAATTGAAAAAACTCATAGACAAAATTAATAGTGAATAAAACGTCTCATAATATATATAATATTTTATTTGTATTTTTTTTTTATTATTATTATTTTTTTGCAGGGCCCATTGCACGTGGAAAGTGCCTTATAAACATTAATGGATTAATACGCTATTTTAAAGTGTACAAATCCTGCCGAATTCGCCCAAATTATTGTATTTTATTTTTTTAAATCATTCCTAAAATTCTTTTTTTTTTTTTTTTTTTTGATGACGCAATGTGTTTTACACACAACTCCTGAGTAAGATGTGTTTCCTCTCGATCACATGATCGTGTTCCTCTGAGCTGTTCTGCGGTGCTGGAAGAGTTGCTAACAAACACATGACCTGGTAAGTGTTTATTAACTCAGTACGACAGCCTTTTATGTGTCTTTTAATATATTTTTATTGATTTCAGTGACATCGCGATTTTCTAGTCACGTGTTCTATCTAATATATATATATATATATTAGTAACCAAGAGCAACCGATTATAGTTTGTTTATTAACTTGCTGAGAAAAATTACGTGTTGGTGTGTCAAAAAGTGTAGTGAGGTATAAACACCGTAAAAATAGCCTTCAAAAATCTGACGCATGTTTATGTCGCGGACGGTAAAGTCTCTACTGTGCACCTCTGAATATCAGTGAAGTGTAATAAGCTACAACTGTACTTCCGCCTTAATGTATGGTGCTAAAGTCTGGAGAAGGCAGGACTGTAACACACACACACACACACACACACACACACACACACACACACACTCCAGGTCTATTTACCTGTTTGCTTCTGTCAGACACAGAAAAAGCCATGAAGCTCATCATACTGGATGACTATGACCATGTCAGCGAATGGACTGCCAAATACATCAGGAACAGGATCAAGAAGTTTAATCCCGGTCCTGACCGATTCTTCACTCTGGGCCTTCCAACAGGTAGAGTCATAAAAAAATTCACTGTTTTGCGCAAACACGTTCATTATTAATATAGGCCTGTTCATATTTCATGTGTTTTGCAGGAAGCACTCCGCTTGGATGCTACAAGAAACTGATCGAGTATCACAAGAAGGGAGCAATATCTTTTCAGTATGTGAAAACGTTTAATATGGATGAGTATGTAGGTATGTGACCGCTCGTTTATGCTTGGGGATCAAGGGTTGAACTGCCTGCCATATATTTAGTTGAACACTGAACATGTCGCTTTTGTTACAGGACTTCCTAGAGACCATCCTGAAAGTTACCATTCGTTCATGTGGAACAACTTCTTCAAGCACATCGACATCCGAGCAGAAAACGCACACATCCTAAACGGCAATGCATCTGATCTAGAGAAGGAGTGTCAGGACTTTGAAGCCAAAATCAAAGCTGCTGGAGGAATTGAACTTTTTGTTGGCGGTAAGACAGTTGATTGAACTTTGACCTGTGAGTGCCACCATTAAACAACGCTGGCTTGTAATCGTGTTGCAGGTATTGGACCCGATGGCCACATTGCGTTCAATGAGCCTGGATCCAGTCTTGCGTCCCGAACGCGTGTTAAGACCCTGGCTATGGACACGATTCTGGCTAACGCTCGGTTCTTTGATGGTGACCTCTCTAAAGTCCCCACCATGGCGCTGACGGTCGGTGTTGGCACTGTGATGGATGCTAGAGAGGTACAAATAATTATATTCGTGCTTTTCCTAATGTACTATAATGATTACATCTATAAATGTCAGCCCCTCCTTCTTCTGCTCCTATAAAGTGACTCCGCTTTAGTGCCTTCAAACATTTATCGTAAGCTAGTTTATATGCAGTGTAGCTTGCAAAAAAACAACTACATATTATAGTCTGCATTTTATTTATGGTGCATAAACTGATACTTAAAAATATATAAGTAAAATAAAAAATATAATATTTAAAAAAAATGTAAAAAATATATTAATAATATTATAATAATGTGCATAATTAATAAAAACGAGCAACATGTGCACACTGATTTTAAGATAAAAAATAACAACAAACATAATATTTGCGTTCTCTCATTGTGAAATTTTAATAATGGTAAAAATACATTTAATAATGTAAAAGTTACATTTAAAAGTAATGCATTACAATATTACGTTGCTACTTAAAAAAAGTAACTAATTACGTTTTTTTATAGAAAGTAGTGTGTTAGTGAAAGTATGATTGAATTGGATCATTGAAGATCAGCAGCAAAGACGCTGATTAATAAAATGGCATTAAATACATAAAGTATATTTGTGACCCTGGACCACAAAACCAGTCATAAGCGTCAATTTCGAATAAATAAGCTTTCCATTGATGTATGGTTTGTTAGTATCGGACGATATTTGGCTGAGATGCAACTATTTGAAAATCTGGAATCTGAGGGTGCAAAAAAATCTAAATATTGAGAAAATCGCCTTTTAAGTTGTCCAAATGAAGTTCTTAGCAATGCATATTACTAATCAAAAATGAAGTTTTGATATACTTACAATAGTAAATTTACAAAATATCTTCATGGAACATGATCTTTACTTAATATCCTAATGATTTTTGGCATAAAAGAAAAATCTATAATTTTGACCCATACAATGTATTTTTGGCTATTGCTGCAAATATACCCCAGCGACTTAAGACTGGTTTTGTGGTCCAGGGTCACATTTGTGTTAGTTACCATATTTAACTATTGCATGTTTACACAGCGTAGAAAACGTCTCTGCACTTACTCCCAATTTCTCTCAACATGACGACAGGAGAGCTGTCAGTCAATAAATGGGAAACAAAGTAACTGGCTTTACTTGTTTGTAACTCAGATTATTTTCTTGTGAATTAAAAAGTAATGTGTTACTTTACTAGTTACTTGAAAAGTAATCTGATTACGTAACTCGCGTTGATCCTAGTTTGTGAAAAGCGTCCATTCAACAGCATCAGCGGTCGTGGGCTGATCTGAAACAGTACAACGAACGCTAACGTGATTATATGACATTTTCAGGTCATGATCCTTATCACTGGCTCACATAAAGCGTTTGCGCTCTATAAAGCCATAGAAGAGGGAGTGAATCACATGTGGACGGTGTCAGCGTTCCAGCAGCACCCGCAGACTGTGTTCGTGTGCGATGAAGACGCCACACAGGAGCTGAGGGTCAAAACGGTCAAGTATTTCAAAGGTAACACTGACTTCTGTGGTTTTGCACTGCTTGTTGATCTCTCTCTCTCTCTCCTGAGGGAATTAAGTCAATACAAGGGTATTATATCAGTTTAATACTTTTCATTTTTTCAGGCATTATGGATGTGCACAACAAGATGGTGGAAGAGCCATAGACTGATGTTAAGAAGAATGGACACACAACAGATTTGTGGTTGTGTATTTACCCAAATTGTACTGTTTTTATATTACTTTATTTCTTTTATTAAACCTCTCAATACCTGATGTATTGAATTAAAATGTGTTTATATAATAATCGACTTGAAATCCTGATTCTTTAAATGTGACCAAATAAATAACAAATTGATGAATAAAATGATTAGCACTGTAAATATTTATCTTTGGATTGATGATTTGGTATTTCAGTATTTATATGTTTTTATAATATTTAATATTGCTTTTTGTTTTTATAGTTTTATTTAATTGTTAGTTGTTTATATACACTGAACAAAATTGTAAACGCAACACTTTTGTTTTTGCCCCCATTTTTCATGAGCTGAACTCAAAGATCTAAGACTTTTTTCTATGTACACAAAAGGCCTGTTTCTCTCAAATATTGTTCACAAATCTGTCTAAATCTGTGTTAGTGAGCACTTCTCCTTTGCCGAGATACTCCATCCACCTCACAGGTGTGGCATATCAAGATGCTGATTGGACAGCATGATTATTGCACAGGTGTGCCTTAGGCTGGACACAATAAAAGGCCGCTCTAAAATGTGCAGTTTTATCACACAGCACGATGCCACAGATGTCGCAAGTTTTGAGGGAGCGTGCAATTGGCATGCTGACTGCAGGAATGTCCACCAGAGCTGTTGCCCGTGAACTGAATGTTGTTGATTGTGGCCTGTGGAGTGTGGGTCCACTCCTCTTCAATGGCTGTGTGAAGTTGCTGGATATTGGCAGGAACTGGAACACGCTGTCGTATACGCCGATCCAGAGCATCCCAAACATGCTCAATGGGTGCCATGTCTGGTGAGTATGCTGGCCATGCAAGAACTGGGATGTTTTCAGCTTCCAGGAATTGTGTACAGATCCTTGTAACATGGGGCCGTGCATTATCATGCTGCAACATGAGGTGATGGTCATGGATGAATGGCACAACAATGGGCCTCAGGATCTCGTCACGGTATCTCAAAATAGCATTTTATCTCAAAATGGCATTCAAAATGCCATACCATGCCCATACCATAACCCCACATCAGCAAACCGCTCACCCACACGACGCGATACACACTGTCTGCCATCTGCCCTGTACAGTGAAAACCAGGATTCATCCTGAAGATGCTGGATGTGGAGGTCCTGGGCTGGTGTGGTTACACATGGTCTGAGGTTGTGAGGCCGGTTGGATGTACTGCCAAATTCTCTGAAACGCCTTTGGAGACGGCTTATGGTAGAGAAATGAACATTCAATTCACGGGCAACAGCTCTGTGGACATTCCTGCAGTCAGCATGCCAATTCCACGCTCCCTCAAAACTTGCGACATCTGTGGCATCGTGCTGTGTGATAAAACTGCACATTTTAGAGTGGCCTTTTATTGTGGCCAGCCTCAGGCACACCTGTGCAATAATCATGCTGTCTAATCAGCATCTTGATATGTGCTCACTAACACAGAATTAGACAGATTTGTGAACAATATTTGAGAGAAATAGGCCTTTTGCGTACATAGAATAAGTCTTAGATCTTTGAGTTCAGCTCATGAAAAATGGGGGCAAAAACAAAAGTGTTGCGTTATATATATATATATATATATATATATATATATATATATATATATATATATATATATATATATATATATATATATATATATACATACATACACCTTTATTTTTATTTCACTTTAATTTTTATTTATAATTTTTTTGTTTCAGTTAGTCGCCAAGGTAACATTTCTAATTTTCTTTTTTATTTTAGTTTTAATTTTTTTTTTTAAATATTCATCTATTTATATTTAATTTATTGTATTTTATTTAAGCGTTATTTCAGTTCGTGAAAGCGTGTTTAAATAGTTTTTGTTTTAGTTATCAATGACAACACTGGTGTCTTCAACTGTACAAGAATTACCATATTATTTTTTTTAATTGTGTGAAAGTATTAGACTAAAGAGACATTTCCCCATCATGCAGGTGAAAAGTCATAAAACATTTCCGATATCCCAATGGACAAAACAGACAGTTCAGTGTAATCAAGTTCATACACGACTGAGCAAAGATAACTTGATTCACAATGGTTAGGAATAAGACATGCCCTCCGGGATCAAATATTACAACAGACTACACTTACAGAAATACTGTGTTTATTACTGTACTGAGACCGAGGGAATTTGCACTAACTAATCTCTCTAGCCATTGTAAAGACAAGTGAAAGTATAAGAGTTCAAAGGTACTTTTACTTCAACAGTTTAGCAGAGTTACTAATGGAAATTTCTCTTTAATTGGTTACATAACAACAATCTTTGCACTGACATAAATACACCCATGTGCTGTGTTCAAAACCTAGTGAGCTTCCTAATTAGACAGCTGAGCGGAGCCACCTCGAAGCACGCGTGTAACAGCTAGTATGATGTCTAGGTAGGCAGCACACTAGGATTTGAGCCAGAGCCCCTGAGCCAGACACTCAAACCGACTGAGCATGAGCAGTCGCCATTGTTTGGGCTATAGATTAGCCTAGTACTGTCAATCTCATCCGAGAATATTTTAATTAACGAACAGTCAGTTTGTGATATTAAGTAAAAGTTACGTTAAACTAGTGATCATTACTGTATGAGTGACTAAGAGTGAAGAGATCGCGGAAGAATGACGGATCAGAGGAGTGGATATCAGCAGGTAACAAACATGATCTGTTTTTTTTTCTTCTTTTTTTTTTTTCTATAAGATTAATAGTTTTCTGAACATATATCGAGTCGATGAGGTTTTGATGATAATTTCTCGGTCTCTAAACTGTAGTGTTTTGAGGAGAGAGAGGATAAAGTCGGATGGATTAATTAGCTGGTTAGCCGCTCCTTCAGCGGCCTTCAGTTAGCATTAGCAGTAACGTAACAACAAACCGGAAAAACTAAGAGCTCACGATGATTAAGTATAGAATATAAATACAACATAGTCCGTACTTTATTATGGATTATCAATATATTAGGTTGCCATTCCGATCAAGTGTTGTTTGCAGTGATATTGGAGCTCATGTAAAACAGTTAAAGTTCATGACTTATAAGAAGACAGAGGTGAACCTATTTAGTTTTGTGAACGATCATCTAAATCATATTTCAGCACTATATATACATATATATATTAATTGCTCTATATTAACATTTTATGGTTGTCTTATATTAAAAAATAATATATTTACAGTCTTTATTATGTATACTTTAATATTATGTGTGTGTATGTATAAAGGTGTATATATACATGTGTATATATAAATGTTTATGTTTCTGTATATACATACATACACACACACACGTTTGTTTTTGTGAATTATTGGGACATCTCATAGGCGTGATGGTTTTTATACTGTACAAACCGTGTTTTCTGTTGTTCTACACCTAAACTTACCCCTTACAGAAAAGTTTCTGCACTTTTACTTTCTCAAAAAAAAAAAACTCATTCTGTATCATTTATAAGCCTTTTGAAATATGGGAAGATGGGGAAATGTCCTCATGAATCACCTTTTCCTTGTAATACCCATGTCATTGTACAAATTTGTGTCTTCATAAGTCACAAACACACACACACACGGTGTATCTATATACACTAGAAGGGGGTGATCCAATACTTTTGTCCATATAATGAACAGGTTTGACTACTTTACTAAATTCCATGAGTACAAATCTTAATGCATAATCATATAATGATATTCTAGGAAATTGTGCGCTTCTAATTTTAAAGCAACAGTTTGAACAGGACCCTTTTCTATTCGAACATGACAGTGCCTCTGTGTATAAGACAAGATTCAAACATGATTGATTCAGTCAGTGTCTGCAGAAACCCAGCTTTAAACGCAGACCTTGAGCCAAAAACTCGTCACCAAACACCTATGACTTGTACATACATACATATGTGTGTGTGTATTCTGATTTTATCATTTAAAATGTTACTTTCATCTTAATATTGTTGCAGTATGATTTCAGCAGCTTTGTTTTTGTTTTGTTGTGTAGTTGAATAATGAGGAGGAGTCAGCGGAGGTGTTTCAACAAGCCGCGGATGCGCCTCCACCGTACAGCAGCATCACAGCGAGTAACGCAGGTAACACGAGTGTGTGAATGCAGATCTGTCCAGTTACACGTCTGCACAGTAACCACCGCATGCTGCTGCGTCTGTCACTATTCCTAACCGCTTTACTCTGTCTGGTGTGTTTGCTATAGCTTTCTTTGAGTACAAAGAGGATGAGGTTTACCCCAAACCTCCCTCATACAATGTTGCCACGTCACTGCCGTCATACGACGAGGCTGAGAGGAGCAAAGCAGAGACCACCGTTCCTCTCGTCACCGACAGGGTGAGCGTTTGTGATTATTTTAGAGGTAATTACAGTTAATTAAGCACTCTTTTGACACATGCATGCTTGTTCCTCTTTTACAGGATGAGGACTTCATTGCCAGAGACAGCTTTGATGATACGGATCAACTGCGTGTTGGGAACGATGGGATATTCATGCTTACATTTTTCAGTAAGAGCACACAGTACTTTGATGCAGAACAGTTGTTGTTTGGTTTTTGGTCTTTTTTTCTTTCTCTTTAGTCTGCTGTGGATTATGGATGGATTAATAATTGGGTTGATGGTAGGGGTGTGCATTATTTATTGTGTGCAATAATATCCTAATTGTTCTTTTAACAATATATGATTACGGAGTATGTCAGTCGCATTGCAAAAAGCATTTACTGCATGATGAAGCCTATTAGAATGTCAAGTTATGAAAGAAATAAAATCCTGTTTTTGTATTTATATAATTAAGTAATATCACCCAAGCATCAGCTGTTTTCCAAAATATTAGCATATGATTGCAATCGCAAATGTGATATAAATTTTATTCATCATTTCAAAAAAAGTTAATATTGAGTGAGTTACGTTTTTAGACACATTTTTAGAACGAAAATAGTTCCAATCAGAGCCAGAGCAGAACATTTATGCGTGTTTCGTTTCTGAATGAATTTTTTGAACAAATCATTTGAGTCTGATTTATTCATAAAGCCAGTCACTTGCTTCATTGCTAAATGAATCATTTGAAAGAATGATTCAGTGAATCGCTCATTAAGACGGGGACTTGCTGCCACCTACTGGCAGCTTTAGTGTTGTTTATTTATCCATAACGGGCCTAAAGCAGCCAAAGTATCAGCACACAAACACACTCAGCAAAATATACATTTTTGTCATCAGATATGTTAATATCTCTTAATTTCTTTGCGTCATCAGTGGCGTTCCTCTTTAACTGGATTGGCTTCTTCCTGTCCTTCTGTCTGACCACGTCTGCGGCTGGACGCTATGGGGCCATCTCTGGGTTTGGACTGTCCCTGGTCAAATGGGTCCTGATTGTCAGGGTATGACATGTTCCATATTACATCATATGTTTTTTTTTTTTTAATATTATTTATAATTTCATTTTATTATTTTATTAGAGGATGAACAACACTCACCCTTTTCTTTCTGTGTTTAACTAGTTTTCTACCTACTTCCCTGGATATTTTGATGGCCAGTACTGGCTGTGGTGGGTTTTCCTCGTTGTAGGTGAGTGTGTATTTGCACAATAGTGTACACTGATTCATTAAAAATAATTGTTAAAGTAATAGTTTTCCCAAAAATGAAAATGTTATGACAATTTACTCACCTTCAGACCATTCAAGATGTAGATGAGTTTGTTTCTTCATCAGATTTGGAGAAATGCATCAGTGTCTCAACAATGGACGCTCTGCAGTGAATGGGTGCCGTCAGAATGAGAGTCCAAACAGCTGATAAGAACATCACAGTAATTCACACCACTCCAGTCCATCAGTTAACATCTTGTAAAGCCAAAAGCTGAGTGTTTGTAAGAAACATCCATCATTAAAAAGGTTTTATTGTTAAACATTTTCTTCCGGCTGCGTTCTCCGGTGAAAACTCGTCTCTTCTGAATCAGGAGAGAAATATGCACAGATCACAAGCCAAAACAGTTCTGAAAAATGATGTGAGAGGACAACAGGAGATGGACTGTTTGACTGGAGGAAGCGTTATTATGAATTACGGTCCCATATTTTGTCCAGAAGTGATGGTTTAAAGTTTAAAGTGCCTTATTGATGAATTTATTACAAGCAAGCAGCTGTTATCATCTGTTTGGACTCTCATTCTGACGGCACCCATTCACTGCAGAGCATCCACTGCTGAGCAATGCTACATTTCTCCTAATCTGATCCGATGATTAAAAAAATTACTTTATTGTTAACATTATTTTATATCATAATATTAGTAATTTATATCGTTAAATGTAATATATTATTACAAGTATGCTATTTTTATTCCACCAGGATTCCTGCTGTTCTTCCGGGGATTTGTTAACTATTCCAGAGTTCGCAACATGGCAGATCATTCCATGTCTACCCTTCCTCGAACCCGAGTTCTTTTTATCTATTAGGTAAATCACAAGAAATGATTTATGTTTTTTTTTTTTTTTCTTTTAGATGAGGTGTGTGCATTGCATTAGGGGAAAATCAATTAAAAGACGACCTTTCAATGATGTAAATGATTGTGGACATGATATTAAAATGAAGGTGAAGTGTTTTCTCTCTTTTGATTTTGTGAATGGATTAAAATCTCAGGATAATTGCAAAATGAACAAAACGGCAAAGTCAAAGAGAGCCACCTACAGCTTTTTTGAATCTTCAGGCCATAAACAACAGTGCAAAGAACACATCTGCTTCAGACGCCCTTGTGCTTCTCAGTTATTTGCATAATGCAACTAATTACATTGGCATTTTTTACTAAAGGATCCAAGCTCCTCCAACCATTTATCAGTGCTTAATTCAGTCGTACAGTATGCATTCATTATGCAGTTAGAAACTACTTACATGTGCATGTGCTCCAGTTAGCCATCAGAGAATCTGTTTTTGTCAAATTCCCAGTCTGTGGGTTTTCTCTTAATATGTGGGAAAGATGTAATTTTACTTTGTGCGTAACTCTAGTAACTGAACTTTGTGAACTAGAACAAGAGTATGTATATACAGTGTACGAGAAGAGAGATATTAAACGTTGTAAACATGCACTTTCAAGATATAAACAGAACAAGATACGCAGAGCGACTGCCAGGTCCTTGTGAAGCCAAAAGCATATTAAAAGTTTATTCAAAAAATGTCAGCTTGTTTTAAATGACTGTCACCAAACGGACCAAAATACTCTTATTATA
>CM071951.1:3137901-3345401 GCA_036784905.1 Acrossocheilus fasciatus
AATGGATTACGTTACTGACTTTTTACTAAATTTTTGTCATGTAATTTGGAATCAGTAGCAGATTACAGTTTGAAAAAGTAGTAATCTACCAGCACTGTGTGTGTGTAATGGTATATAGGTAGGGGGGTGTGTGTGTGTGTGTGTGTGTGTGCGCGTGCACGCGATAGTATATATGTGACCCTGGACCACAAAACCAGGTTTAAGTCGCTGGGGTATATTTGTAGCAATAGCCAAAAATACATTGTATGGGTCAAAATTATTGATTTTTCTTTTACGCCAAAAATCATTAGGATATTAAGTAAAGATCATGTTCCATCAAGATATTTTGTAAATTTACTATTGTAAATATATCAAAACTTAATTTTTGATTAGCAATATGCATTGCTAAGAACTTCATTTGGACAACTTTAAAGGTGATTTTCTCAATATTTTGATGTTTTTGCACCCTCAGATTCCAGATTTTAAATAGTTGTATCTCAGCCAAATATTGTCTAACAAAACATACATCAATGGAAAGATTATTTATTCAGCTTTCAGATGATGTATAAATCTTAATTTTGAAAAATTGACCCTTAAGACTGGTTTTGTGGTCCAGGGTCACATATATGTTTATTGTTTGTGTTTGTGTTTGTGTGTGTGTGTGTGTGTGCGCGTGCATGTGTAATAGTATATATGTTTATTTAGTGTGTGTGTGCACATATGTTAACTGAGACTTGTTATAGCACTTGCATATTATTGCTCTTTTGTTGATTTTGATAGCTTCCATTGTCCTCGTTTGTAAGTCGTTTGGATAAAAGCATCTGCTAAATGGCTAAATGTAAATATATACAGGCCTATAGGCTATATATGATAGATAAAATGTGACCCTGGACCACAAAACCAGTCTTAAGTGTCAATTTCAATTTATACATCATCTGAAAGCTGAATAAATAAGCTTTCCATTGATGTATGGTTTGTTATGATCGAACAATATTTGGCTGAGATACAACTATTTGAAAATCTGGAATCTGAGGGTGCAAAAAAATCAAAATACTGAGAAAATCGAAAAAAAAAAGTTGTCCAAATGAATTCTTAGCAATGCATATTACTAATCAAAAACGACGTTTTAATATATTTACAGTGGTAAATTTACAAAATATCCTCATGGAACATGATCTTTACTTAATATCCTAATGATTTTTGGCATAAAAGAAAAATGTATAATTTTGACCCATACAGCGGCTATTGCTACAAATATACAATTGCTACTTATGACTGCTTTTGTGCTCCAGGGTCACATATGGTAAATTACTGACTTATACTGATACCTACTCAGTACAGTTTAAGTAGGCCTATTTATTTTTTTATAACTAACATGTTTCATCAAGAGCAATACTGAGGGGGGAAAAATGCTTTTCAGCACTAAACACATTGCCCTTTTAAAATGAAAATGTCAATTTTACGATTCTTAATTACATCAATCCCCATGGTATCTACTTTCTTAATTTTTAAATACTTTATCCTCATTCTGCCGGCAGTCTGACAGCACACTCACACTAATAAGACTACAGAGCACCGATAAACGCGTTATCATCGTCGCGTCCTCTGCGGCGGAACTCACTGTATTCGTCTTCCTCTCGCGCTCCAGCCACGGATCCGTCCGCCGCGAGCCGCAGGTGAAATCCTCCGTTCATGCAGTACAGCCGCGCGAGCTTCTTGTAGTCGGGAGGGCCGAGTTTCACCGCAGGATCGGCCTCCGTCATGCCTACTATTCAGTGCGCTCTTCTGAGCACAGGCGCTGTTTGAGAACTGAAAATGGCCGTGTTTCACTCTCTGGAGCGGCGCTTATCTACGGCATCTCCGGGCGGCTGGCGCGGGACGTGCATACGATGGACGAAATGCTGTCTAGGTGGGCAGCTCCGGAGGATAGAGACACGGTTAATAATGCTGAAGCCGCAGGGAACGGTGAACGGTTTGTATTGATTAACCCGAAACTCTAAACCTGCCTGGGCTGCTCAGCGAGACACATCTCATTATGACATCCCAGGGAAAAACGCACAAAATAAGATGTTAAGATTTTTTTATTTCATAGTTTGATTATATGGGCCAATTACAAATCTTTTAAAAAGCTGCCAGGTTCTTAAAAAATAACATTTTTGTAATCAAATTGGTTGATTGGTATATGTGACCCTGGACCACAAAACCAGTCATAAGTGTCAATTTTTTAAAATTGAGATTTATACATCATCCAAAAGCTGAATAAATAGGTTTCCATTGATGTATGGTTTGTTATGAGATATTTGAAACTATTCGAAAATCTGGAATCTGAGGGTGCAAAAATAAAAATATTGAGAAAATCACATATAAAGTTGTCTAAATGAAGTTCTTAGCAATGCATATTACTAATCAAAAATTAAGTTTTGATATGTTTATGGTAGGAAATTTACAAAATATCTTTATGGAACATGATCTTTAATTACTATCCTAATGAATTTTTGGCATAAAAGAAATAAAAATGATAATTTTGACCCTTACAATGTATTGTTGGCTATTGCTACAAATATACCTGAGACTTATGACTGCTTTTGTGCTCCAAGGTCACACACACACACACACACACACACACACACACACACACTATTTGAACTGAACAGAGCTGGAAGATGACCTCACTGAATCAATGAAGAACTGATTTTAACTGTCTTTACTGTTTTGCATGATTTCACACTGTTTTTCCTACTGAAAAATTGCCCTTTTAAAGTTGCTTTGACACAATCTGTATTGTAAAAAAGCGCTATATAAATAAAGGCGACTTGACTTGACCCAAACAAAACATGTCTTTTCAAAAAGGCTGGTTACACAGCTATAATTTGCTTTAATCACTATAATATATGACTATAATTTGCCAGATAAAGTTTTTTTTGGGATTTTGGATAAAATCACTTCTCCACCCTTACATACAGTGCCCTCCAAAAGTATTGGAGCAGTGAAGACAAAATTGCTCTGTTGGCTGTGGATTCAAGACATTTGCAAATATGATGAAAAGATGAATATGAGACAAAACTACAGAATGTCACATTTTATTATTAGCCGTTTCAACAGATACATGTTTTACCAAATAAAAAGAACAGCACTTTTAGAGTTCATCCCACTCATTGATGTAAGCATAAGTATCAGGACAGTTGAACATAAGGCAGATATAAAAGATTAAAAGCTATTATTTATTTGCAGATCCCTTGCGCACAATCACAGCAGTGAGTCTGTGACCCGTAGACATCACCAGACTCTTGCTCTCATGCTTTCAAATACTTTTCCCAGCCTTTAATGCAGCCAGTTCCAACTGTTGCTTGTTTTGGGGAGTTTCTGCCTTTACTCTCCTCTTCTGCTGCTGAAATTCATGTTCAATCAGATTTAAATCTGGAGACTGACTTGGGCAATCTAAGACTTTCCATTTCTTTGCCCTGATAAACTCCTTGACTGAACTGGCAGGTGTTTTGGGTCATTGTCCTGATGTAGTATGAAGCACTTCCCAATGAATTTGGTGGCATTTTCTTGAATATTGGTAGGCAAGATGGTTTTGTACCCTTCCAAATTCATTCTGCTACTGTCATCATACATTAAGTCATCAGTAAAGTTGAGAGGTCTGTTCCAGAGGCAGCCATGACACCACCTCCACCATGCTTTACAGATGAGGCTGTATGCTTGGGATCATTGCACTTCTGTTTTTTTCTCCACATTTTTGCTTTCCCATCACTTCGATAAAGGTTCATCTTTGTCTCATCGGTCCATAAACACAGTTCCAAAACTCTTCTGGCTCACCTTTGTGCTTTTTTGCAAACTCTAATCTTGCCTTTCTATTTTTGGAGCTGGTCAGAGGTTTGTATCTTGCTGTGTAGCATCTGTAATTCTGTGTCAAAGTCTCCTGAGGACAGTAGATTGTCAGAGCATCAGCCCAGCTTTCTGGAAGTTGTTGGTGATTTTACAGACACGTCTTTTAGGATTCATTTTCACAGCTTTTATGATTTGTCTGTCATCAGCTACTGTTGTTTTCTCAGCCGATCAGGTCGTTGTTGGTTGCTGGTGGTTTCCAAACTCTTGATTTCTCTGTGCCTTTTGTTTTTGCTAGAGCTCTAATTGACTTCCTCTTTTCTTTTAGCATCCAAATTGCTTGCTTTTCTCTCAAAGTCAGCTCCCTCATCATCATCCTGGTTTGTGTGTGTCATCATCGAATGCAAGATTTAGAATGCAGAAGTAATGGATATAACCGCTATGACGCATTCCCTGCTTTTAATATCTGAAGAATTAATGCAACAGGACACAGCTGATCACTTAGAAAGACCTGGGAGACAACTGTCCCAATACTTACGCTCACATCAGACAGAGAGATGAACTCTAAAAGTGCTGAACTTCTTAGCTGGTAAAACATCTGTGTGTCGAATCACCCAATAATAAAATGTGACATTCTGTAGTTTTGTCTCATATTCATATACTTATTTTTTATTAGCATTGATGCTTCCATTAAGAACCTTTAACATCCATTTTCAATAATTGATTTTGACAGGCCACTCCTGACGCTGTAGGGTCTAAGAGAACATTTTATTAGACATGTTGCAAAAAATTCATGTAAATACATCTGTTTATTTGTATCATATACATCTGTAGGAACGGAAGAGCAAAGTGAAAAGTGCTGCTCGGTTATCGATTAGAATTTGAAAATAAGTGTCGATGGCTAAATCTGTACCACACAATGTAATGCCAAGCAGTCTGAAGCTGGAGAGCTTTTATTTGTGTATTAAACAAGATGTATTAAGCTTCCACAGAAGAACTGTAAAATATTCTGATCCTCTCTTTTTCCCCTGTCTTGAATATATATATATATACCTTTGACAACTGTTAAAGACGAGCACAGTTTTAGATTGTACAAATTGAAAGCAATATGTGTTTGGCACAGAAATAACAGATTGCAACAATACAGGTGAGTAGAAATTCCCAGAGAGTTAAAACCCTGCACCTGCACCACAGTTTGACTGATTAAACCAACACACAGGTCAAGGTTAGTTTAATATGGGTTAGTCTGGACCTGATCAAAAAAAAAAAAATTATAAATGTACACTGTGTCATACAGGGTCTAGAGTACTGCAAATATAAATGAAGTGGGCCTGAGTTGATGTTTGGTGTAGCTAAGTGTGATTGTACTGTATCTGACAATTCAAATCCTCTCTGTCTGTATAAACGGTATAGGTACTGTAATCTGCATTCGTTGTTTTGGTTGTATACTGTGGCATTGCTAAGGAACAAATACGACACACATAAAAACAAAAAGTCATGTTTCACATTGCATAATTCCTATATGAACTGACAGGTGAAATTAATAATAAATGGCTTTCTTAGACACAAATACACCTTCGCTGCAGAACAAACCTACACCATCCCCTTTAAAGCATTTACAAGGAGTGAAAGTGCTCGATTTGCATTTCTCGACTGATATCGGCGTAAAAAATAATCGTCAGACTCATCTCCATGATAAGGATCAATTTTTTTTTTTTTTTTGAAGTTCACACTAATGATTACAGAGCTGCCAAAACAAAAAAAAAAAGAAAAGAAAAACAAATAACCATTTTTAAAATTACAAGTGCAAGTGGGTATAAAAGTACAATCAACTATGAAGAAGTGCCAGATGTCTGGTGCGGACGAGTCAAGAGAACGGCTAAAAAAGGAAAGAAGCTAAAAATAAAAAGGCACATATTTTCCCTTTTTCTGTATATATATATATACATATATATATATATATATATATATATATATATATATATATATATATATATATATATATATGTAACTCTGTTAATGACATGAGTTGTTTTAAAACAGTGAAGATATGTCATACAAAACATATTTCATTTCAAACCAAGCTGAAGCCATTATCTTTGTACATATTATTGAAATGATTATTTCAAACTGTTATCATCTGTAGTTAAAAAGTAGGATACTCTGATTCTGACTATATAATCTGCGTATACTGGACTGTGTAAGTGCTGCATCGGTTCCGAAAGTAAGAGACGTGTGCAATTCTACGTAGTAAGTGACCTTGGACAATTAGCTTTCTTCTACTAATAATAATCGTTGATGCTGGGAGTCAAACACCTGAGACGACATGTATGGGATAATCTATCCATGAGATTCGCGGTTATGTCATTTCAACAGTTCAGCCGTTTGTTAGCTTTTCAGAACCTCTAATTAATTACCCGTCTCTTCCTCTGTGGTCAATCATGAAGTTCTGTGCTGGGTTGCATACAGTCCTCTCGCTCGCACGCCTCCGCCTCCCTCTGCTGTCCCGGTGGAGTGGGAGTGAGGGGACGGGGTGGACGTTTAAGGCATTGTGTCCTGCTGCTGGGAGGAGCTTCACTTCTGGTGAAAGAGCAGCGGTTTGACACTCCCAGCTTTGAATTTTGGTAACTGGTTGCTGATGATCTCCGCCAGCATTTCGGGAAACTCCACGCTGAGGGATTTATTCACAAAGGTGTAGAAACAGAAGTTCAGGAGTCCACCCACCATCTGAAGAGAGACAGAGGGGTTAGAGATGTGAACGAGCGTTTGTAATGCACTTTACTTTCAAGTGAATCCCAAGAGTAGGATAAGCTAGGATATTATTTGTTATTGTGCGTCTGTGTAAAAAAATAGCCTTGTTTTCATTAAAAGTGGAGGAACTGTTCTGAAAGAGAATTATGAAAATAAAGTACCGTTCAAAAGCTTGGGGTCAGTGACATTTCTTTTGAAAGAAACTGATTTGATTCAGCAAAGATGCATTGATCAAAGTAACTTTTGAGATTTTTGCATTGTTAGGAAAAGCTATCGTTTCAAACAAATGCTGTTCTTTTAAACAGCATTCATCAAATACAAAAGCAGCACAAATGTTTTCAACATTAATCGTAATCAATCTTGAGCAGCAAATCAGCATATTTGAATGATTTCTGAAGGTTAAAGTGACACTGAAGACTGGAGTAATGATGCTGAAAATTCAGCTTTGATCACAGGAATAAATTACATTTTAAAATATTTTATGGTATTTCAAATTGTAATAATATTTCACAATATTTCTTCATCTTTGATCAAATAAATGTAGCCATGTTATGCATAAGAGGTTTTTCTCTCATCAGATTAACATGCACTGATAAAATGCACATTAAAAGATCGTGCCAGTTATGATTTTATGCCTCACGTCTTTAAACTACAATAATAATTTATGCAGAAAAAGACAAACCATAGGCATTTGCATAAATCTAGTGAGCTGCCTCAGCATCATTAACAGGCACACTCCTGAGGTGAAGGCTGTTCTAAAAAGCCAAGCAATCATTATATGCTGGCTTATAATATGATAATACAGCAATGTTGGCTTCACTGTGCTTTTCAGTGAAAGAAATCCCAGTAGGAATTACAAGCTAAAAAAAAAAAACCCAGAGAAGTATTGATTTTCATTCAACACAGAGTCCCAATAATTTAAAACTTTTTATAATTTAATGAACAGTGCTGGGGGTAACAAGAAATTCAAGTTACGTAATCAGATACTAGTAAAATAATGCATTGCTTTTAAATCTACAACTAAATAACAAATAAGTTACTTTTTCAAATAAGTAACATGTAATAAGTTACTTTTCCCCCACATTTATTCATTGACACCTGTTCCCGTGTTGATGTGAAAGGGACTTATAGATGCCAAAAATATAACTTTTTTTTTTGTTATTACAAAACAAATAAGCAAGCCCAGCTTAGGTGACAAAAATGTAACAATGCATTACTTTCTATGAAAACTAATGCAATTTGAATGGATTAATGCAATACTGTATTTTAAAAGTAACTTTCCCCAACACTGTTAATGAAAAAAATAAGACAGAAACTCTAGCTAGCTACTATTGCCACACAAACTCATGTTGGAGTAGATAACAAGCAAAAGCAAGACACTACTCACACCCAAAAATGTTTGCCAGTGTATGAGTTTTTTTGGATTTCTGCTCTATTTTTGTTAGAGTTAAAGATGCATTTAACTGTTGGCACCGATGGCCTCATGGGCAGTGCGCCGACATATGTTGTGCTTTGGGCGATCCGAGTTCAAGTCCTGGCTCACACTCCTTTCCTAATCCTGCATATATACTGCCCTATCCCCGCCAAAAAGATGCATTTAACATGACTTTTCAAAATCAGTTACATAAATACAGATTTGTCTAATTTGAATACTGACTGTTTAAGCAACTGGCCTCTGATATGGTGACCCTAGTGCCATGTGTTTTTTTGCTTATTGGAGTATTGCATCATTGGCTTAGCAACATGCAAAACTCTACTGGGATCAACTGCTGATTTGAGTCTCCCAAGCATTAGTATGACGCACAGAGTTGCTTCCTATGCACAGCGTTCCTAATCACTCCACTTCGTTTAGGATGCAGCCTTAGCGGGAGCAGCTCACTAGGATTTGGAGCAGAGCCACAGTTTTCAAAGAGCATTATTTAGGATAAACTTCATTACGTCGTGCATGGAGTCCAGTAGCTTAGTTAGCTGATAGAATCGTTGCCAGTTCTTGCTGGAGTTCTCCTCTCTCTTCACAATGGCCTTGCCCAGTTCTTTGATGTAAGACATCCGTAGCTCCTCAAACACTGACTGGCTCTTCAAACCATCCTTCGGCACTGACAAAGCACAAAAACAAAGGTTTTGTTACGGTCCTCTGTAAAATGAAGTAATTTGACATCAAAAAAGTCATCTGGATTCTCAGGGAACCTGACTAATGGCTTCTGAAGAAGGTCACCTGTGCTCAGGAGCAGAAGGACCTTCATGCACAGGTACTCCTCGTTGGACACTTGCAGTCTCACAAACTCATTGGAGATCTTCAGCATCTGTTCACACTGATCAGTCATGTAGGGCAACCTCATCCTCTCTCTGCAGACAGACACACAAGACCCTAATTTAGGCTTTAATTGGCAGTTAAGGGAATAGTTCTCCCAAAAAATGAAATTTGCTCACCCTTAGGCCACCCAAGGTGGAGATGTTTGTTTGTTGATTGGAAGAAATTTGGAGGAATTTCGCATTACATCACTTCCTCACCAAAGGATCCTTTGCAGTGAATGGGTGCCGTCAGAATGAAGTATAGGAAGTTTTATTATGGACTGGTATTTTATTCAAAAGCAATGTTTTGATGACGGATTTGTTTCTTACAAACACAAAGCTTTTGGCTTCACAAGTCATTAACTAATGGACTGGAGTGGTGTGGATTACTTGTGGATTATTGTAATGTTTTTATCAGCTGTTTGGACTCTCATTCTGACGGCACCCATTCACTGCAGAGCATCCATTGGTGAGTGATCTGATGAAATCTGATGAGGAACTCATCTACATCTTGGATGGCCTGAGTGTGAGTACATTTTCAACAGATGATAACTTTCTGTTTATAATGAGAGCACTACAGTGTTGTCGTCTATGGCTTCTCCTAAAAGCTGGGTGGATTTTGATTGGCTGTCCATGTTTTTATTGTTCATCAGCTAGAAAAAAAATCTAACTGAATTGAATCAAATTGAAAAAATAATAATTCTGAACATGATTCCAACGATAGTTGAATAGAATTAGAACTATTATTCAACACTTTATAGTTATTATAGTTTCCATGGTGTGAACACATCTTTAAACTGCCAGAGAGATTATTAAAGCAAATGGCCTGTTAAATGAGATACATACTCATTGATGACCAGGTCTGGAGCGAAACACAGCATGTTTCCATTACACTGCTGGTATGACCTCCAACCTAGTCCGAAGGACATGAGGAACAGCCAGGAACACTGCAGGAGGGTCATCTGATCATCCAAGTGAAGGTTCCGGAACCCTAAAAAGTGCAAAACAGAGGTTTTAGTATGTGCTGCGGTCGAAGATTTTCCACGCTGCTTTTTAAAGACGTCTCATGTAAAGATGTAACGATTCACTCAACTCACAATATGATTTTCTTGATTTATAATTAAATTATAAAGGGAAAGGTGTCCTTGTGAAGTATCTTTGTGAAATTGAAATGTCAAATAACAAAACTAAATTTAAAACAAATCCCAAATCAAATAAATAAATAATACAAGTAAAAGAAATCTTGACTTGGCCTGTGCTCTTTCCATTTAAAATTAGAGGCAATCACTGCATTTCTATTATGATCTAAACAAAGAGCAGACTTTGATTTAAATTCGATTGTACAATGTTCTGACTTTAGCTTTGTGAAACCATGCTACATATAACATCTGCACGAAACAAACGAGACGCAGATTCACTCTCTGACAGCAGGTGGCGCTTATGGAGCAGCAGAATTACAGCTGTTTCCCATAAACTCAAAGCAGTTTTGTGATTAAGAACAATACTTTAGATATTACATGGAGCGAAGATGAAAACAAAAATGCCATCAAATCTTTTCTGAAGACAGTCAGAACCTTCAGAGTTTGTATAATTCCCTCTTTTAAATCCTCCCAGCTTTTCACCATGTTTTCACACAAAACGAAACTACTCTGCATGCAATGCGCACGTGAGACTGTTACTTAAAACTGTGCTTTATGCTGGACAGTATTTATTTACCCTCAGTTGTTCAAATCATGGCAATCGAATATGGTTATAATGATAATTAAAATATAAAACGGCAATACTTTGGAGGAATTTTATCATGATTTATCGTCAAACCGGTAATCGTTACATCCCTACTGTCTCGGGGTGCATCGTTACATCCCTATTCTCAAGTTGTACCTGGCAGAGCTTTGGCCCATTTGACCGCAGAGATGACCTGCCGGCCGCCCAGCCTGTTCAGAGTGGTCATGAGGCGGGTGGAGGTGTCAGGTATGGTGCTGTCGTATCCGGCGTAGATGGTGTCTGGCTCGATGGCCTTTAGCAGCGACAGCATGGTGGGTACCACCTGAGGCATGGGTTTGTGCACCAGCGCCTGGATTTCTGGCAGCGGAGGAAGACTGCGCTCTGGAATCGATGGCTGCTGGATTACCTTGCTGGTGTGACGGCCCTTCTTGGTTTTACGAGCTGAGCGGTGAATGAGGAAAGTTTACGACAGTCAGTTTTCAAACTTTATGCATTTCCTGTGATTGAATTTAAGTTTTGTTATACATCTAAAATGACATTTGGGGACATGCTGGTGTAATTATGTAACAAGTGCAACATTTTGTGTTACCCTCTAGGTTCATGCCTGCCATGAGGCATTTGCGGTAACGACAGGCAGGGCAGTTCTTCCGGCGGATTTTGTCAATGATGCAATCGTTCCGTCCAGCGCACAGGTAATTGTGTTGCCCTATGAGAATCAAGAATAGTGTGGATTAGACGGGATGTCTCAGGAGTCATGCTGTCAAACACCGTCCTGAACCCCACTGCATTGCTTTTAATTGCTATTTTTTTAAAAGCATATATATAGCATATATATATATATATATATATATATATATATATATATATATATATATATATGCACTTAAAATACACACTGATTAGCTGTAAAATATAATTCACGTTATCTGTCTGCATTAGAGTGATA
This sequence comes from Acrossocheilus fasciatus, assembly GCA_036784905.1. Classification (NCBI taxonomy): domain Eukaryota; kingdom Metazoa; phylum Chordata; class Actinopteri; order Cypriniformes; family Cyprinidae; genus Acrossocheilus; species Acrossocheilus fasciatus. Next base: position 3,149,423 of record CM071951.1, read on the forward strand.
TTATCAGAATGCATTTCCTCTGTCAGCCAGAGATGCATTTCAACACCCACAGAATAAAAAGCGTTTTGACCGACGAATGACTCATAGTACGAGTCGTCTGAAATAGACATGCAGTGAGAAAGTTAAAAATACGCTAGAAGAATGTCTCTAACTCTACGTAATCAGGTCAAGAAAGACAGAGGTAAATAATCACAAAATCACATCACTAATTTGTCTCGATCACCTGCCTTTTTGTGAAAAAGAAGCTTGCTTAACTGTATTGAATGTGCACTTAAAGCAATTTTTTAAACGTATTTGTAGATAATATCAAATTAATTAGTTAAATAAAAGGTAATTTAACTGTACTTAGAGTGTACAAAGTGTGTTTCAACACACTTAAGTACAATCTGCAATAAAGTTAAACGAAAAGAATTAATGTACATTTTAAATCATGATGTTTTAATATTTTGGCATGCTTTAAAGTACATTTTTAATTTGTTGACAAACATACAGTACTAAAGCACGTGCAAAATAATTTTAATAGCTGTGTGTTCATTACATTTGAAGTAAATATATATATATATATATATATATATATAAATAAAATGTATAATATATTTAATGTATAAATGTATTAAACTGACTTTATTTATACAAATGTGTAATATATTTTCATTACATTAGAATACATCTTAATTTACCATAAATACACGTCAGCACATTCAGCAGTACATTTTAACCATATTTCAAAAGACACTATTCTAAAATTACATATAAATATGCGCTAGGGTCGTTCCGTGTCAAATCAACCAAAATGGTGACCATTCAAATGTGGGGAAAAAGCACTTTTCAAGTTTTTTCTCCATAGTTTGCATGTCTGTGTAACTCAAAAAGTATTAAAGATATCTTAATGCCCTTTTAGATACTGGGTGTTAACAAACTTTCCTTTTGGCATCTTGGCCATGGTATGGTGTGGTTCGGTTCAGTTCCAGAGATCCTGGGATATAAATATGGCTCCAGGAGTAAATTGTCTAATTGTACACATTTTCAGTGGCCAAAAACCAAATGTGACCCTGGACCACAAAAGCAGTCTCCAAGTCGCTGGGGTATATTTGTAGCAATAGCCAAAAATACATTGTATGGGTCAAAATACTCCATTTTTCTTTTATGCCAAAAATCATTAGGATATTAAGTAAAGATCATGTTCCATGAAGATATTTAGTGAATTTCCTAATGTAAATGTATCAAAACTTATTTTTTGACCAGTAATATGCATAGCTAAGAACTTGATTTGGACAACTTTAAAGGCGATTTTCTCAGTATTTCGATTGTTTTGCACCCTCAGATTCCAGATTTTCAAATAGTTGTATCTCAGCCAAATATTGTCCGATCCTAACAAACATACATCAATGGAAAGCTTATTTATTCAGCTTTCAGCTGAAAAATTGACACTTATGACTGGTTTTGTGGTCCAGGGTCACATATGTGGATCACTATTCATAAAAGAACAAATAACATTGAAACTAGAAATGTGTCTCGTTTCTCTCCATCAAAACAACTGCATAGCACAAACCTGTCTGCAGGCCATAAATGTTCTTTTTCCAAAGTTTGCATGCCTGTAACTCAAGAAGTATTAAAGATATCTCAATATTTTAGATTCTAGTTCTTAATAAATGTTTTTTTTGTTGTTGTTTTTTTCAAGGCCCTTTATCATTTATTCCCAGAGATATGGGGATCTCTAAACAGCTGCATGTCCAGACTGTTGTATATAAAATTTTATCAGCAGATTACTCAGTAAATATGCATTCATGACATTTAATACTTATGAGTTCCTTTCACAAAAAAAAAAAAAATAAAAAATTCAAATTAACAGTTTGCGCCGGGGACCTCTGGTTGAGCTGATACGGAACGACCCACTAAAGTGTTACAAAAAAAGCAATGCGCAGAAAAACATAGTAAAGGCCACAGATATATATAACAGAATACAGGCGTCAGGATTTCCTCACCTTCAACTGCTCTCTTAAAGAAGACTTTACAGCTTCCGCAGGTGAGGACTCCATAATGGCAGCCTGAAGCTTCATCGGAGCACACAAGACAGCTCTTGTGTGTGCCGGACTTCCCTGCAGCTGAGGATGTGGCAGTGCTGTCTTCAGGTCTGAAAACACAGGGACACGTGTATATTAATGAACAGGAATAATGAATTAATATTGTTCGGTAGGAAAGGCAAGAACTAACCCTCAGAACACATTCTATTATATCTTTGTATTAACATAGTACAATAAGTAATGCGATGATTACACATCATGAGGATGAGGATGTGAGACGCCACCAGGGGGCGACGGCTGAACGCAGCTTAAACGTTTAACACTGCTCCACCTCCACACTGAACCACATTTGCAACGCCTACACATGCATTCAGCGTGAGAGAAAAACTATGAGTAGAGAATGTGAGTAGGGCTTCACAGTGTAGTAGATGCATGCAAATTCATCAAGTGAAGCAGAGCAAAAAGGAGGAGAGGACCGTTGCATATCCTCTTCAGACTGCATGAACGCGTTTCCCTCTATTAACAGATAACAAATGCCAAACAAACATCTGTACTATCAATATGATTTTTCTGGCCTAAATTTTAAATTCAGTGTGTGGAGAAAACAATACATGGCTATAAATACATGGAAACAGCTATGATTCAACTGGTAGAGGCATTTCTGTATCACTGGTACAAAAGTAAATCCATTTGCATGACTATTAGCAGTCAGGACTGCTTTACTGTATCCACATAAAGTGACATGAAAATACAGAGTGAGACTGTTGCAAACAAGTCTAAACATGTCCGGTCTAGTTAGGCACAAAACGAACATCACAGTTTGCAAGATTCAGTTGATTTTTAATATTAGTTTTATGTAGTGTTTTGACTCACATGTTAAAAAATGTGAAGTTGTTTTTGCTCAGATGCCTGATTTATTGCTTTCTTATCAATGCTCTTATCTTTTGGTTTGCATCCATCAAGTTCCAAATAAATAATTAAATGAGATACCTGTCATTTGTGTTATTTTTATTGATAAGACTAGGCATCCTACATGGTTATGCAATGTATAAAAGTACACACTCATCTACTGCTTATCATCACGGCATGCATTTTATTGCTCTTTAAAACAAACAAAAATTTTTTATTAAGACCTATAAAAGAAGCAACTTGTGCATGCATGCATGAAGTTTTAATAGCATTGTGCCATGCCTTCCACCTAGAAAACATTTTAATAATAGTTTTAGTCATAATTGTCTGTTCCAAGGTTTTTCAACTGTTGGCCCGCAGGCCAAATGTGGCACTGAGATTACAAGAGCATTGCTCTATCAAGTGAGCGAACAATATGCATCAGAAAACAGAACAGATGTGTCAAACACCACCACCTGTGACTGGCAAATGGCGCAGGATGCAGGAATAGGGCTGCAACTAGGGTTGGGCGATATGTCCAAAAAAATGATCACAATAATTTTTTTCATATCAGTCGATATCGATAATCATCAAGATTAATCGACAAATCTTTATTTCTTTCAAGTTTAAAGCCAGATGGTTGCTCCAAAATGAAAGTTGTAGAAACCAGACCATAATTTTCCTTAACATAAATATCTTAATAGAAAAATGTATTTATTAGTTTCTGCATGTTCTAATGAGTGACATTATTTCAAATCAAGAAACGGGTTTGTGTTGCCTAATAATAACAATAACAATAATAATAATAATAACAACAACAATAATAATAATAATAATACATTTGATAGTAGTAGTAGCTTGAGTTAGGATGCAGATGAAAATTTTGTTCATGATCAAAATCAGTAACATCTGTAAGAATTGTAGCAACCTCAAAAACATCAAATGATACAATGTCATACAATGTTGTAATTACGACTTGCCGAAAATAAAATATAAAAATATAAAATACTTAAAGCATATCAAAATGTTAGTTTAAACATTTAACCTAGATAAATGTGCGCTATTAGGCGCATATCCAATGGTTTGTGCGGAGAATGGAAGCTGAAGTGTGCTTCAGGACATCAGTGGAAACAAATTAAACAGCTACGCCATAATTGTTGCTCATAAAGGTAAGAATAATACATCGTTCAGAACTGTAAAGGGTCTATTTTTATTTGTGTGCACTCACAATATCAAGAAAACGTTGTGCTTTTCTAAAATAAAGAAAACTATTAGGATGCGCTTGCCGTCTCGGTTTTGAACAGGAGCGCTTCACAAAAATGAATTCGAAACTCAGTGAATATTTTCCTTATAGACATGATGAATATATCTATAGAAAGCTTTGAATTACTACAAAACAAAATAATTCATATCCAAAACAAAAACTATTTTATTATAATCTGTAAAGATGCATTTCTTTCTAAAGACTCAGAAAACACTAATTTATTAATAAATAATTCAAATATCTTCCCCCAGACACATTCATTGTAACTTTTGCGGGGGCTTTGCGTCAAGCTTTAGCCTATTTAGTGCGCTCACATCATGTTGCTGTGCGTCATGGTCACGAAAACTCATAATTTGCATGCGTTTTTAAGCATTGCGGTTCAAAAACAAGTGATTTAAGCTTTCTGATTTAAGTTTCTGAGCGTGCTTTCAGCAATTGGGTCGGATCGAGGCTGGTTCATATTCACACCTTAAATGAACCGTACGAGAGTTCGTTTGTAAGAGGACCAAGACCACCTCTTCAGCTGGGTCTCAGTACGGTTGTTTGGTCTGCACCTGAGTGTGATTGCTGTATTTGCTGGTTTGTCTCTATTTACGTGTCATCTTCTATTGGTTTGCAGCCCAGGAGGGCTTAATTGCAGTCTTACTCTACAGCGCCACACTGGTCAAACCGCGCAACTGCAGGCCATTACATTAGGTCATATGAGATCAAACGACTATTAGAAAACAATATTTATCGACAATTTTTAATGTAGATGTAGTTGATAATGTCAACAAATCGTTTCAGTCCTAGAAGCTACTTTAGATTGCAGCAGGAAAAACAACAACAAAAAAAACACACTAATATTTATAAAAGATATGACATTTTGATTAAATCTTATGAAGTCTTTTTTTTTTAATGAGACATGCATGGATAAATTGTTGACAATAAGATCTGGAATGCATTTAGTAAACAGATTAGGTGAGTTTTCTTTTCATGCCAACTTTAAATAGAAATCAGCCCAACCTTGCAATGACGAAGAGGATTTTGAGTTAGAAAACAAAAGGGATACCTGTGGCTAAAATCCGACTTTCTCTATCTACTGTTTACTTATTTATAGACTGCATTTGATGGCCACAAAAGCACGTGATTTCCTCCACATTACATATCCATCTGCTAGTGATATATCGATCCCAACAGTCCTTTGTATTTATTGATCACAGTGGGCTGGAAATCTCACATTCGGGTTGGTTACAGGGTAGCATTTTAGTTGTCAGATTCTAGATTAGTCTATTTGTTGTAATAGCCTTATTATACCTTTAATAACACATAATGACATTTTGCAGAAGGTTGTGGGTTTTAATCGTCGTCTATTCGACAGAAATGCCTAATTTGTGGCTGAAGTCATCAGTCTCCCAGGATCGGAAAGCAAAAGCAGCAATAAAAAAAGGAAATAGTCCCTACCCTGAGGAGAAACACATGAAAACAGAAAGAGGAAGTTGAGTATGCCATCGCCGCGTCTGATTTTTTCAAAGCCTAGCCATAATACACAGCTTCATGAATCAGGCCGCAAGTACAAACTCACTGCATTTTAAACAACAATTCTTAAAATAAAACTAGTAATTGTGATTATATATTCATGGGACAATACGAGAAGCTCTTTCTTTCTATTTTGCACAGATGAATCATGTTTGTAAGAAAATGACAATATGGGTCACATTTACTTTGCAACCAGTCTAACCACCCTGGTTTGCTCAACCCGAAATACAGTTACATTATCTGCATTCTTCTCAATGGAAATGTCACTGGGTTCAGACAGTAATTAAGTGCACCACGAGGAAATTATTCAAAGCCATTTTTTGAATCCATAATTTTTGAAGAGTTCAGATGCAAAAGCCTCTAAGTGCCGTCTGAAATTTTCTTCTAAAATGAGCATTTTTATCAGGTTCCTGTTTTGGTTCAGTAATTTTATGGTAATGGAAATGTATAGGTCCTTTTCTAAGCAATTAAAGTGAAATAATTCAACATAAATATAGGAGCCTGATAAAAATGCTCATTTTAGAAGAAAATTTCAGATGGCACTTAGAGGCTTTTGCATCTGAACTCTTCAAGTGTTCAATATAATGTTTACACACTAAAGGCAGAATTAACTGCACCACACAGACTATTTATCCGTTTAAATGGCAGAGCAGCGCAAGCTAACTTGAGCAGATGCGTTTACTCGCTGATAAATCTCAGTCACGCGAGCATTAAACAGCGCTGTGAGATACAGTGCGAAGCGCTTGAATTCAACGAAGAACACAAATGACTCAGTGATTTATACTAGTTTAAAACCACATGAAAGCGCTGACAAACAGGAAAAACACTGTGCAATGATACAGTCACAAGCCTTTTCAATCTACAAATCGGCATCATTTACCATGGACTTACTGTTGTAACACTAACTGCAGTATGGTGTTGTGTCAGAAATGTGGGATATTCAAATCAAACTTAATTATATGATTAATTTAGACATGTATTAAATGTATTGAAGAAGTAATGGAATATAATCACAGTTTATTTGTGATTAAGCTATAGCATTGTATGTGCATTGAAATTTATTCAGGAACAAAAATCTGACTTTAAACTTGAAATAAATACAGATTTGAAATTCATCGTGATAATAATTGATATTGACTAATATGAAAAATTTTATTTTGATCATTTTTTGGCCATATTGCCCACCTCTAACATGCTTTATTTGTTCATTATGCTTTGGTTTGTCCTCCAGGACTCTGCATGCATGCAGTATAGACTGCTTCATTAACTACTATGGAGGTGTTTAGTTCTGTCGCGCCGCCGCCGCCGACCTGCAGCGTATAGACGCGGGGTAATCTCCACTCGGCTCAGCTGCGATGCAGAAGAGAAAGTAGGTCAAACCAATGGCACTCAAGAGCGTTTCAGTCGGCTTGATCTCTGTGTGCTAAAGTACTTATAACACAGAGGTGATTTACATCCATTATCCACTTCTGCTGACTGGCAAGATTTCTGCTCTACAGGAACCGAACCGAGACAGTGAGAGAGTGAGTAAGTGAGAGAGAAGGAAATAACAGAGAGAGAGAGAGAGAGAGAGAGAGAGAGAGAGCACAAGACAGAGAGAGACTGCCCTCTTTAATGGCTGTAGTTAAACCTAGGTTGGCCACTGTGTCAAATATATACGCGATGACTAACCGGTCTGATATTCCTAACGCAGAGATGCTGAGAAATAGCTTCCCAGTAGCTCAAAAAGCTTCCAGTGTAGAGGTCTGGGAAGTCGGTTTTTGGTAACAGAAACCAGTCAAAGCTGTTACTATACTGTATTTTTAGCACAGTTGGAATGTTGTGTTGACTAACCAGCATTCAGGACTGGAACCATTCATTTTTATACTTTTTAAATTACTAATACAGTTATATACCTCATAAGAAAGGAACATAATGGCATTTATTTATGTATTATGTTTTTTTAAAGTAAGAGGAGAAACCATTTACCAGTATACTATACTTCTTATTAAAGGTTTAAGAGACCCAATTAATGTAATATAGCTAAACTAAAAAACAAAAAAGACATTCAACCACCATTTATTTCAGCACAAATTACAAAGCTGTATTATGCTGCTCAAGAAACATTTCTGATTAATATCAACACAGTTGTGCCACTTCATATTTTTCATGGAAACCAATTTTTCTCCCATGAACAAACTTTTTTTTATGTTTAATTTTTTTTCTTTCATGAACACAAACCTAATACCTTGTATATACAAGTGCATCTCAATAAATTAGTATGTCAGAAAAAAAAGTTCATTTATTTCAGTAATTCAACTCAAATTGTGAAACTCGTGTATTAAATAAATTCAGTGCACACAGACTGAAGTAGTTTAAGTCTTTGGTTCTTTTAATTGTGATGATTTTGGCTCACATTTAACAAAAACCCACCAATTCACTACCTCAACAAATTAGAATATGGTGACATGCCAATCAGCTAATCAACTCAAAACACCTGCAAAGGTTTCCTGAGCCTTCAAAATGGTCTCTCAGTTTGGTTCACTAGGCTACACAATCATGGGAAAGACTGGTGATCTGACAGTTGTCCAGAAGACAGTCATTGACACCCTTCACAAGGAGGGTACGCCACAAACATTCATTGCCAAAGAAGTTGGCTGTTCACAGAGTGCTGTATCTAAGCATGTTAACAGAAAGTTGAGTGGAAGGAAAAAGTGTGGAAGAAAAAGATGCACAACCAACCGAGAGAACCGCAGCCTTATGAGGATTGTCAAGCAAAATAGATCCAAGAATTTGAGTGAACTTCACAAGGAATGAACTGAGGCTGGGGTCAAGGCATCAAGAGCCACCACACACAGATGTGTCGAGGAATTTGGCTACAGTTGTCCTCTCCTGAACCACAGACAACGTCAGAGGCGTCTTACCTGGGCTAAGGAGAAGAAGAACTGGACTGTTGCCCAGTGGTCCAAAGTCCTCTTTTCAGATGAGAGCAAGTTTTGTATTTCATTTGGAAACCAAGGTCCTAGAGTCTGGAGGAAGGGTGGAGAAGCTCATAGCCCAAGTTGCTTGAAGTCCAGTGTTAAGTTTCCACAGTCTGTGATGATTTGGGGTGCAATGTCATCTGCTGGTGTTGGTCCATTGTGTTTTTTGAAAACCAAAGTCACTGCACCCGTTTACCAAGAAATTTTGGAGCACTTCTTGCTTCTTTCTGCTGACCAGCTTTTTAAAGATGCTGATTTCATTTTCCAGCAGGATTTGGCACCTGCCCACACTGCCAAAAGCACCAAAAGTTGGTTAAATGACCATGGTGTTGGTGTGCTTGACTGGCCAGCAAACTCACCAGATCTGAACCCCAGAGAGAATATATGAGGTATTGTCAAGAGGAAAATGAGAAACAAGAGACCAAAAAATGCAGATGAGCTGAAGGCCACTGTCAAAGAAACCTGGGCTTCCAGACCACCTCAGCAGTGCCACAAACTGATCACCTCCATGGCACGCCGAACTGAGGCAGTAATTAAAACAAAAGGAGCCCCTACCAAGTATTGAGTACATATACAGTAAATGAACATACTTTCCAAAAGGCCAACAATTCACTAAAAATGTTTTTTTTTTTTATTGGTCTTATGAAGTATTCTAATTTGTTGAGATAGTGAATTGGTGTGTTTTTGTTAAATGTGAGCCAAAATAATCACAATTAAAAGAACCAAAGATTTAAACTACTTCAGTCTGTGTGCATTGAATTTATTTAATACACGAGTTTCACAATTTGAGTTGAATTACTGAAATAAATGAACTTTTCCACAGCTTTCTAATTTATTGAGATGCACCTGTACACATAAATATATATATATATTTTTAATCACTTTTATCATAATTAAAATACAGAGTTTGTTATTTTTTTTAATGGCATCTGGAATGGAGTCTCTATGTTCAGCTACAAGTGTCATTCAAGCAAACTGCATTTGGCAAAAAGAAGTAAAAGCAACTGTGTGTTTGCATTGTAGTAATATACAGCTGCTTTTCAACTTTAAATGAATGCAGTCTGTTTTTGTAAAAACTGTATTTACAGAAGAGCGTGACAGTCTCCATACATTTCAAAGATCAGCCTCAGGGCTTTTTTTCTTTTTCAGAACCTACATTTTCACTCATCCAAAGGTCCTCATTGTGGGACTGGTTAAGCAGAGTTAAAAATATTCGGTGGGTGTGCGCTGGAGGGAGGAGAGGAGAGAGAGACTAGGAGGAGAAAGAGAAAACAAGCTACTTATTCACAGCTGCCTAAGAGCTGTCCATGTTGACTCATAAAGCCAAGAACTGAGTAAAGCTTTCAGGAAGAATTTCTGAGTCACTACATATCAAAAGGGTTTGGCTCAATTAGATCCTCATTCATGATGGAGAGAGTCACATGGCAGAACACACACACACACACACACACACAAAAAAAAAACACGCCACGAAACAAAAGGGGTGTGAACCGATATATGCTTGTGTGAGAAAAGTGGCGCCACTGACCTGATACCAACCATGTTTGCTGCATAGCGTGCACACGAAAGAGAGAGAGAGACAGGCAAACAAAGAGAGCGAGAGAGAGAGACAGCTCCTGTCTAAGCTGGCTGCAAGACACTAAATGTCACACAGGTTGGGACGCAGTCGCAAACAACCCAGACTCCCACTCAAAACCTGCAGACCACAAAGGCCTGATAATTGAGCCCACATGTAAATTAAAGATGAAACCTCTCTTGTGTTTCACCATCTGTTCCTGCTCTCCGTGACTGAACCAGGAACTGACTGTTTTCTATCCAGAACCACTAGCTATTTAGATGATTTTACGGTGCACTTTCAAGCTATTGCTACGTTTTTCATCTGACTGTGACTACGTAGTAGACCAGATTTTCAGCCAAAACGCTGTGATGTATCTGGTAGATAAACATACCGTTTAGAGTCCAGATGAAATGGCATCTATTGAAATTTTCTGTGAGTCAAACAGGATGTAGAATGAGATAAAAAAAAATGGTTTTATCTATCGGGAATTGATTGGATTGTGAAAAAATGAGTGTTATCACAAATGGAGCCAGATGCAGAACGTGGAGGCTGAAGGTCAAGATCACCCCTGAGAGCATCTCAATGTCTCTTATTGGTTAATTTACAAAGCTAGTTATTTGCTATTTTTGATGTCCAGTCTTGCTCCAGGAGTTAGCTCCAATCCTAATTAAACACCAGAACCGGCTAATCAAGGTCTTCAGGATCACTAGAAACAAGCAGGTGTGTTGGAGCTAAGCTGGCCCTCCAGTTGTGAAAGTGGAGCAGGGCTGAGGCTGTGTCCAAATACCCACACTTGCGGTCTTGGCCACTTGAGAGCACATGCACGCGATAGGAAGTAAGTGTGCAAGTCTGTCCCATGTCTTCAAAATGCGAAAGTGCAGTGCCCTTAATGGATACCGCTCCAGAGTGCTATTCGAGGCTAAGTGTATCCCATCATGCATCATGTTCTGAAAATAAATCGTGAGACTTTTTGCTGAGATCTCGCGAGAAGTCACGGAAACCTTTCCAATGCAAGTTAAATATTAATTACAAATAATTTGGTAGAAAAACAGTGTTTTTACATTTTATTGGTGCAAAGATGAGTAGTGGTGGTATTTATTTTGTAAAACATTTGCAACTGCTTTTTATCATTTAATTAGAAGCACCACAAATTAAAATTATGTCATGTTATAGGGACTACTGAACAGACATTTAAATGCAAAGTATTTAAAATTAAAATTAAAATAAAACCGTGTAAACACTTGCATTTTTTACAACACTATAAGTGTGTCCCATCAGATAATGAAAAGTTCGACACACACTTGCGGTGTTCACACCCACGTGAAGACTTCAGCCAAACACAGGAAATACGTCATTTAAGTAGTCAAGCGTAAAGACTGCAAGTGTGGGTATTTGAACAAAGCTTGAGCCAGTGTTATTTTAGTGTGATTTATATACTATTACATAATTTAGTAATATTTATCATATTCTTACATTTTTTTTATATTCAGTTTTCATTTTAAGATTAGTTTAAGTTTTAGTAATTTTGTTATGTGCTTTTGTCATTTGTATTAGTGTTTATATTTCTATTTAGCTACTTATTTTCATTTCAGTTTTAGTTTAGGTAGTTTTATTTTATTTCTATTAATTTTATTTATTTAGCTTTAATTTATTTCAGCTTCGGTTTCAGTAGTTTTTCCCTATTAATTTTATTTTATTTCTATTTAGCTTTATTTTTGGCATGGAGTTTAAGTAATTTTATTTTATTTCTATACATTTTTATTTTATTTATTTTTATCTCAGCTTTAGTTTAAGTAATTTTATTTTATTTCTATACATTTTTATTTTATTTATTTTTATTTCAGCTTTAGTTTCAGTAATTTTAGTACTTAAACTTATTTTATTTCAGTTATTATCAAGGCTGTTTTTTTTGTTGTTTTTTGGGGTTGTGTGGACGTTTCTTTTAAAGGAACACTCCACTTTTTTTGGAAATAGGCTCATTCTCCAACTCCCCCAGAGTTAATAAGTAGAGTTTTACCGTTTTTGAATCCATTCAGCTGATCTCTGGATCTGGCGATTGCACTTTTAGCATAGCTTAGCATAGATCATTGAATCCGATTATGACCAGTAGCATCGTGTTCAAAAATGACCAAAGAGTTTCGATAGTTTTCCTATTTAAAACTTGACTCTTCTGTAGTTATATCGTGTACTAAGACCGGCGGAAAATGAAAAGTTGCGATTTTCTAGGCCGATTTGGCTAGGAACTATACTCTCATTCCGGCGTAATAATCAAGGAACTTTGCTGCCGTAACATGGCCGCGGCAGGCGCAGTGATATTACGCAGCGCCTGAAAGTAGTCCCCAGCTAGGTAACTAGTTATAATATAGCTGGGGACTACTTTCAGGCGCTACGTAATATCACTGCGCCTGCTGCCGCAGCAAAGTTCCTTGATTATTACGCCGGACTGGGAGTATAGTTCCTAATCATATCGGCCTAGAAAATCGCAACTTTTCATTTTCCGCCGGTCTTTGTACACGATATAACTACAGAAGAGTCAAGTTTTAAATAGGAAAACTATTGAAACTCTTTGGTCATTTTTGAACGCGATGCTACTGGTCTAATCGGATTCAATGATCTATGCTAAGCTATGCTAAAAGTGCTATCGCCAGACCCAGAGATCAGCTGAATGGATTCAAAAACGGTAAAACTCAACTTATTAACTCTGGGGGAGTTGGAGAATGAGCCTATTTCCAAAAAAAGTGGAGTGTTCCTTTAAATGTATAGCACAGTAATGAAGGCAGCAACATCGGAATTGGATCAGTCTCATCTGACCGATACCCGATCCAGCAGAAAATGTCGATATCGGAGCCGATACCGATTCTGAGTATCGGATCAATGCATCCCTAATAACAACACTGGATTGGACACTTCTGTAACCACGCATTAATGTAAAATACTATTGCCAAGATTTTGGAATGGCTTCTTTACATAAAATAATAGTCTAAAAACAATGCCTAAATTGTAGGAATGTAACAATATGAAATAATTATATTTATAACTCAATTTAAATATTTTTTTTTTCTCTCAGGGCAAGTAACTTTTATACTCGGACAAGTAAAACGACAAATTTACTTGTCCGAAGGAGAATGCTTAATGTCAAGCCCTGCATTATGATGAAAAACTACAAAGAGATTGATTTCCTTTGAACTTTAACTTTCTTTGAAAACGATATGAACTAATAAATTGATCATAATAAGACCAGGTACATGTATTAATCAAGTAAAGAAAGAAAGTAAGGCTTGATTCCAATTTCTTGTTGACTTTAAGTAAGATTGCATAATGTTATCAGTGCTCTGATTACCGAAACAAGAAGTGAGGACACTGGCATTTGATCTGAACTCGACGACTCCGACATTAGAAAAACAATCTTGTGTTTATTTTAAGCATCTAGCAAAAGCTGAACTAGGTGGGTGTGTCGCCAATGGCCCGTTCACATGACAAATATGCAGACGCTTCCTCAAAGCCTGTATGCCTGACAGGTCATTAAACAATCTATCAAACCGCTGCAGTTTTGGATGAGCAGGTTTCAGGTCGAGCTGTAGAGACCTGCTCTGTGGAGATCGTCAGATATGTGTGTCACTTACATAACTCCTTCATGAGTACAGACTTCCTTGTCTTACGGTAAACACGAGACCATTTGTACAGTAACAAAAGAAGCACATACAACAAATTACTTCCACAGAAATTCTGACTTACTGTCAAGCCCCCTGAGCACATTTCATACGATTACGATTTCTGCTCACACAAGTCAGGGTTTGCAAAGAGGTGAGGAGAGACAGCAACATGATGGAACATGAATGTGAAGAGGAAAATGGTGCAGTACTGTCTGAATGTTCAGATATTGTATTCTTGCACTGAGTTTACAGCATCTTTAACTAATTTAATGCTGTAACAAATCCATAATGGTGCAGCACAGTCATTTTTAGGCTAATTTAGGGTGCAGTGCTGTCTTTAAAACTCATTTTGTCTGGTCTGACCTCCATTTCCTGCTTGTTCCTTACTGGAGGAAATGCATGGCATGATTGTTCCCAGAAAAGACATGCTTGCAATTTTAACTCGTATTTTGTGCTTTTTTGTGCCACATGTGCTAAAATCTGATTTATTTCTGAGTTAACTGTGCTAAAGCAGTCCCCACACTTATTAATAACTACAGCTAAATCTATTAGAAGTTTTCTTATTTACTGAAATGAAACTGAAACAAGTTAGCTGAAAAAAAAAAAAAACTGAACACATACAAAAGCTAAAACTGAGCTAAAACTAAAACTGAAATAAAAAAAAAAAAATTAAACCTAAAAGTAATATTTAAAGGTAGGGTAGGCAAAACACTCTCCAAAGCCACGCCTCCTCCAAAACACATGAACGCGTGCACAGGCAAAGCAGAGGCTAACCAGCAACACGAGAGAGAGACGGCATTCGGTGGAGGGTTAGAGGCAATGCCTGTCATATTACCTCATGTCTCATTCACCGGTGAGAAAACATAACAGTACAAAATGCATAATATTACAATAATAGCGCCATCCATTCTCGCTCAGTCTGCAATAGCGAAATGAAATGCGCTGATGATGTATCATGTCTGCGCAAACAAGGTGCAAATACATAAGCTGACAGACAGGTATGACAGCCTATCAGAGCCCTCGGGCCGAGAGATATGATTGGACGAACATTTTATGGTTCTACACCTTCCACAGACGATATAAATACATTTAGACCACTGAACTTATGCCAAGTTCACACTGCACAATTTTTCACTCGCCGACAAATGCCCGAGATCGGAGGCCAATCGGTGCTCGTTCACGAGAGTGACAATCGCGCAGTGTGAGTTATCAAAGACGCATGCTAAATATCTGGAGCTGTCAGCGATTCACAATCCTGAACGAGTTCTGACTTAAAAATACATCGGCGATGACCTACAGCCAATGAGAGAGCAAGATACAGGGCAGCGGGGAGGACTTTTTTCCCCTTTTTTTTAACAAAGCCAGCCATTTACAAACAACATGCCTACATTTTTGCATTAGAATATACAGTACAGGTAGGCTACATGAAGATGAAGGCGGGGCTAGGGATTTTCCTGTAATTAATATTCTTCCATAAAGGACAAGAGATTTATTGCAATTGCATTCTTTTTCATCACTTTGAAGGCTTTTATAGGCTATAAGAAATAAACTCTTTATAAAATGCACAACACGTTGGTTTCACTTTCAAGTAGGCTACTTAGATTTGTGTATGTAACAATTTCCCAGCAGAAGTTTGTTTGTTAACAAGCCATCTTTGTTAATTATTGTGTGTTTGGCTATTATAGACCATAATATCAGCGTGATCTTGTGTTATTACCTTATCACTTCTCGTGCGAGTTTGGCTGTAGTTCGCGGACCAGACAGAGCTGTCGGCGATTCTTACTATTGTAAAGTCATGCAGTGTGTAACCTCCTGTCGCCGATCCATCGTGCAGTGTGAACACAGCAGCGACTGAATGCTACCCCAGATAGTTGTGCAGTGTGAAAACAACGGTGATCCGATGACTTTGAAAATCGTGCAGTGTGAACTCGGCATTAATGATTGCTATCAGGATGTGAAGAGACTTTCAACCAGCATAACAAAAATGTTTTCGAACTAAATCACCTACCCTGCCTTTACAAGAAACAAAAACTAATAAAAACGACGAAAGCGCAGAGCAAGATGAAACAAAAATTTAAAATTTCTAAAAATCTATTCTAAAATATGAAAAACAATTATTAAAATAATACCAAAATAACACTGCCAGGCTTCTAACCAATGAGTTTTGATAGTGATAACTGGAATTTGACCGAAATTCTAAAAATGAAACTGAAAAAAATTCTTGAAATGCCATTAAAAGGTGTTTTAGATCTCAGCACAACAAGACAGATTTCTAATCAGTACAAACATTTCTATGGTTTTCCCATAAAATTCTTAAGATCTTAAGTAATTTCCGTGACTTTTCCAGACCTAATTTGAAAATTCCCTGGAATTTCCAGCTGTTCCAGAAGATATTATTATTAAACATATTTATCCATAAGGACAGACCATCATGTTGGCTTTTCGTGGCTTACCTGGCATAGGTGCTTGTGTAGTTTTTGGAAAAGCATTCGCTGGCCCTCTGTTGCATTTCACTTGCATTCCCAAAGCCCAGGCCCCTGCCCCAACCATCTTCTGAAGGGGTCACAGGGGTGTACAGGTTAAAGACTGGCTTCTGATCTTTCTGCTGACTGACAGCAGCTGTGGATGGGCCGGTCCCAAATAGGAAGCTCTGTCCACTTGAAGTGGTGACACCGCAAATGTTAATGGGTGTGCTGTGCAGGCTCGCCTGACAGTAGCTTGTCCCACCATTGTTCTCTTGTTTGATGACCCCAGGAGTGCACAGCTGGATTATGGAGTCCTTCTCCACCTTCACGGTGGGCAAGCTGGTGGTGACCATGTTAATGCTGGAGGTGCTTGAAGTAGTGGTCGCACCATTGACCGCAACCTTTGAGTCCCTCTCTGTATTTGTCGGCAAGTCTCCGAGCAGAGCATCTTCACCTATGGTGGAGAGGAACGCGTCATCCGCTACATAGAAATCGGAAGGCGATCCGTCCAACTCGAAGTCCTGCAGGAGGTCCAGAGTGTTGTCACTAAACAGCTTATGATTGCCAACATCAACATCTTTCCCAATGGGTCCAAAGGAATCTTGGTCAAGGTCCATATCGCCTTTATACATGGGGGAAAAGTCCTCTGTTTTTAAATGAAAGAGATTGGGGTCGACTCCACCAATCAGGGAGTCCACTGAAGGGGAGGTGCTGTTGAGGTCTGCGATGCTGGCCTCCAGACCTGAGAAGCTGTCTCCCAAAGTGAAAGCTCCCAGGGTCTGGTGTTGTTGAGCCCTCTGTTCCTTCCCAACCATTTTGAGCTCTGAATCTTCCCCAAACATGCCAAGGGAGGATGACACAGAGGTGGTGTGCTCCTCCAGAGTGGGGGAGTTGCTCAGGCCGTTGGGAAGGTCCCCGGACACCGGCTGCATCAGCGGATTGGGCTGAGGAACCAGCGAGGTGGGGGCGACAGACATGGCGCTTTGTATTCCACTTCGTAAAATTCCCTCGACTGGGCTGTTGCTGTAATCCAACGTATTCAACTGATCATCTCTCTTGGCGCCGTTCTTCAGTCCTCCTTGATCCATCTTGCATTACTGTGGTAAAACAGAACAAAACAATTATAGTTTCTGAAACGCCATAAATAACATCCCAGGAAAACCTAGTTTACTGTAAGTATCGTGAAAAGAAAACAAAACATTATTAAGTGCATTAAGAGTACAGACAAATTGCACGATGGTATGAGCATTTTTTACTTCAAAAAAACAAACAAAAACACTTTTATACAAACCATTAAACCAGTCTTAAGTCGCTGGGGTTTATTTGTAGCAATAGCCAACAATACATTGTATGGGTCAAAATTATAGATTTTTCTTTTATGCCAGAAATCATTAGTATATTAAGTAAAGATCATGTTCCATGAAGATATTTTGTAAATTTCATACTGTAAATATATCAAACCCTAATTTTTGATCAGTAATATGCATTGCTAAGAACTTCATCTGGACAACTTTAAAAGGCGATTTTCTCAATATCCTGATTTTTTTGCACCCTCAGATTCCAGAATTTTTGAAATAGTTGTATCTCAGCCAAATATTGTCCTGTCATAACAAACCATACATCAATAGAAAGCTTATTTATTCAGCTTTCAGATTCACATAATATATTGCATAAGTACACACACACACACACACACATGACCCTGGACGACGTCTTAAGTATCAATTTTTCAAAATTGAGATTTATACATCATCTGAAAGCTGAATAAATAAGCTTTCCATTGATGTATGGTTTGTTAGGATCGGACAACATTTGGCTGAGATTTGAAAACTATTTGAATATCTGGAATCTGAGGGTGCAAAAAAAAAATCTAAATATTGAGAAAAATGCCTTTAAAGTTCTCCAGATGAATCCTTAGCAATGCATATTACTAATCAAAAATGAAGTTGATACATTTACGTTAAGAAATTTACTAAATATCTTCATGGAACATGATCTTTACTTAATATCCTAATGATTTTTGGCATAAAAGAAAAATCAACAATTTTGACCCATACAATGTATTGCTACAAATATACCCCAGCGACTTCAGACTGGTTTTGTGGTCCATGGTCACATATATATATATAAGCAAAAATAACCACAATAAAAGTATGTGAACAATTATTTAAATTTTATTTCTTTTTTTTTGTTTGTTTTTTCAGAGCACTGGAAGTTTTAGCAAGACAACTGTGTGCACAATCATAATAGGTTATAATTCTGATCCTAAAATAAATCTGATTTCGATTCTAAAATAGCATAGTTGCTATATGTAAAAAGTAAACAAACAAATCTGGTAAATAAGTATTAGCCGCCACAGTCATTAAAAAAAAAAAGTAAACAAACTAACCAAAATAATTCAGTTAAAATTATTCTTATAAATCAATTGGTTTTACTGTAGTAACAACTGCATTAACCATGGTACTTTGTAAGATTAAATGACATAAAAATGTAAAGAAGGTGAAATGTTTTGCATACACATCACGTTATATTGTATACAAGTATGCTTTTTAAATTGACCTTATAACTTTGGATGTGTTATCTGTATTTAAAGGTGTTAAAATAACAAAAGACCGTTAGCTAAACATATGTCACTCACTTATTAGCATGCGCACCCTTGACTGAAGTTGATGTTTAAATAACCGCCTCATAAAAATGGCATAATCTCTAACGTCGTAAAGACTATTTTGTCCAAAAGCTCCAGCTAAATCCATATTTACTGACTCCCTCGACTAATATTAAAATATACGGATGAAAATCCAAAAGTGGAAGTCTCGCGCGCTCGTAGCAGAAGCGGCGCGAGCGCGTATCAGTGACACGCACTGAGGCCTAGTTTCTAACGTTACTCCTCCAGTTAATCCGCAGCAGACAGACGAGTCAATCACTTCACATTTAGAGTATAAACCCTTAAATTACGCGGAAAACCTACGCAACCGCCAAAGCGCGTAAATCGGCCCAACAGCGCAACAAAAAAACGATTCAAACCGTGAAAAACAACTCGCGAGTTCAATCAGTGAGTGCAGAAACGAGTTACTGATCTGAAACTAGTTGCTATACTTTGACGCGATCAGTGTCAATATTTGTATTCAGGTGCACGGTTAACACTAAAAGTCGCTTTGAAGGTCGAAATAACGTACGTACCTGATGATATTTACGTTCCTGTTTTGATTTGTTGCATCATCTGACATTGTTATGTTTAGAGGTTTCTGCTGTTAGCGATTAGCAACAACACCTAAGCCTTCACCGCAGTCTGAGGTCGTTTCAGAAGAGCAAGACAAATCGCAAGCTGCGCAAGAATATCGCAGCTCACATATCGTCCAGCGTTTTAGTCCGAATTCATAACACCATCTGGGTAATCCAGGCAATTTACTCGTTTTCGGTCATGAGAAAAGAGGCGTGCCATAAAACCCTAAACCATAAAAACATTCAAAATGGAGATTACAGTAGAGATCCGTGGCGACCCTGTTTACAACATGCAGTGCGACCTATTGGCAGCACTGAGTTATTACATCTCGCCTCTTATTACAGTGACTTCATTGGGTGAGAGTGTGATGTTATTATGAGTAACCTCTGTGATATAACCATAAAACAAATCACACCTCTGCACGTCTTCTGTTCTGTTTCCTTCTGCACTTATTCTCTCATTCATACACAACCAGAAAAATTGGTGACACTTTATGCATATTTCATTCATAACATTATTGCACGATAGGCTATATAATGCAGAAATTAACATTATGAGTAGATCATAACTAAGAATAACATTTGTATGTCAAGTAATCTGCTATCAGTTCCACTTTTTCTTTTTGGCTCTTGGTTTAGCATGTGCTTTATTTTGCTATGCATCCTTTTTGTTGTTTGTTTTGCTTTGTGTGCGTGTGTGTGTGTGTGTGTGTGTGTGTGTGTGTGTGTGTGTGTGTGTGTGTGTGTGTGTGTGCTTTTTTCTCCCAGGATGTTGCATAATACTAAATAAGAAAAAACTTTTACAATTTTTAACACTTTATTTTACAGTGTCCTTGTTACTCATTACATGTAGGCTACTTACTACAGTAATAATGGTAAATTAATGCATGATTGCATGCAATAACCCTAAAGCAGAGGCTTTCAAACCTGTCCTGGAGGACCCCCTGCCCTGCACATCTTGTATGTCTCATCTAACACACCTAATTCCACTCATCAGTTCATTAGTAGAGACTGTAAGAACTAAATTGGGTGTGTCTGATCAGGGAGACAAACAAAATGTGCAGGGCAGGGCAAATGCTAATTATAACACTAACCCTATAGAAATTAGGCTACATGTTGTTAATAAATATTACATATTTATTAATTTTTTTTTTTGACGAATTAGGCAAAAAAGATAAAAGATTAAATGAATGCATTTCAATTTTTTACCTTTAAAAAAAATTAGACACATAAGGTGTTCATTAACATGTAATTTCATAAAAATCTATAATCAGGAGTTGAGAATGCAAGACTATGTTTATTTTCAAACAGGCTTTTAACATTTAACATACAAACAGGTTAAATATATATTCAAGATCACTCTAAATTTTCATTGTCAACAACCAACCAAAACTACACTAATAGCCAGTGCTATCAGTAATTAGATTTTAAAGTAATAAAATGTAAACTGAATTTTTTTGTCAGTTATACATTTTAATATAAATTATTTGAATCAATGAATCAGACTACATTGGGTTACACAAATTAAAAAAAAGTTATATTTCAAGGGAATAATGGCTGCTAATCACTGCTATTATAGTAATTACTGAAACAAACAGCACATTATGCAGGTGACAACTAAACACTTCCACCTAGTGGATGCTTTTTGTTTCATAGGTAGGTTTTGGAGTAGAAACATCTTAAAAGTGCTTTTGACAAGTTTGATGAATTACAAACGCTCTAGAAAGCACTCTTGCTATTAGCATATCTTCCTTTTTACTGCTGTGATTCATGGATTTTACACTGGCTTTGCATCTATATATTACAAATGCGGTAACATGCTTATGTGTACTAATCATCAGTAATGCATCACAACTGGCACAGAGATAGTCAAGAACAAAAAAATCAGCTGTACATTGTACATGTTGATTGTGAGGATAAGCAACTAAACAACCATTAAAACTCATCGTGACAGATCAATTCTTCCCACCACAAAGTGACACGCCTGAAAGAGAGTGGCTATTATTAGGGATGAATTTGAATGTCTTTTTACCTACTTGAGGCACAGCTTACAGGAAAGGAAACAGATGCATAAATTGAGGTGGTGTGTATGTTTTCATGCAAATGTGTGGAGGTGTACGTAAATCAATTTATTTGTGTTGATTTTTGAAACTAACAGGAATAATGAAACCATTAGAAATCACTAGGCAATGTGTTTACTTCAGGGAACAGGATCAAACCCTTTCACTCAAAAGCAGAAAAATAAATAATTGCAATAATGGCATTCTTCTGGTTCCATTAAGCATGAAGGCAGCCCCACAGCCCTCCGAATGCAGAAACATCCAAATCCACATAAATGGCTCCTCTCTGAGGCAGGGGTGGCTGAAATCCAGAGAATACTGCAAATCTAGGTCAATGGATTGCTGCACAGCTATGATGACTCCCTCCTCCGAAGTGTATGTGTTATGCTTATGGATGGACAAAAACCACACAGTCTGACCAGTAATCCAAGTAATAAAAAGATAATATGCATTCATAAATGGATTATCTGTAATGCAACATGCATGCTTTGCATTAATCTGTGACTGGATGCTATTTTTATTTTTTTTGCATTGCATTTCTTAGTTTACACTTTATACATTTTCCAGTGATCCAAAACTCTCCAGACAGGGCTGAATGAGTGGTAGATGTGCACCTGAAGAGTTGTCCTGCATTATTCAAGTGTTTTAAAGGCAGTGGCTGCAGGCATGTTTTCAACTTTGCATGTCATCATGTGGAACTCTGAGTCTTACCTGCTTTAAAATGAATAAAATCAAACAGACAAAGTACATGTCGGCAGCCTAGCATAGTCAAATGATTCATATCTTCTGAGAATTGTGTATTTATAGCAGTCCCTCACGAGAGGGAACAAACGTCAGATTGAATTCTGAAGATATCATTATGTTCATGCCTGTATTACTGAAGGTATTAATGCAACAAATTGCGAGTCTTTTATAATGAAACGTTATTGCAGATAAAAAGAAAACAGCAGAGCATTTGCCATCTGAATCCCACTCACAGTTTCTCCTTTCGGTGCCTAGCAACACTTTTTCAGCAGAATACACAAAATTAGCAGGGTAAGCGTGACCACAGCCTCAAAGCCATCGCTCGGTGAAGCCAAGCACACAAATTCCTTGAAACAAGATCAGCACACAATGCCAAAGGTTTGCATACTAAAATAAATATGTTCTCTAACTCAAAGAATCCTGTGGGTGCACATGATCTTGTGAGGGTTACACTAGACGAAAGTCAATAAAATGCCATTAAATTCAGAGTGGGTTTTACAAAATATTCTGTAAGAGCAAAAACAATAGGAACTGAAATGCTGCTGAGTTGGAATGGTGACAAGAAATATGCATTACACAAAGCCGATGCACTATCAGATATCACGTAATACTCAAATTACTGTAAAATATATGTTAGCAGCTTAGTAAAAGCCGACAAACGGAGCCAAGTTTGTGCGGATCTGTCCATGGTCCTGAAACCATAACATTACCCTCAGATCCCCCAAAACTTACCAAACCTAATCTCTGGGAAACTCAACCACTGTTAAAGGAATAGTTCACCCAATAATAAAAATCTGCTTAAAATTTACATACAAGATGTAGATGATTTGGAGAAATAGCATTGCATCACTTGCTCAGCAACGGATGCTCTGCAGTGAATGGGTGCCGTCAGAATGAGAGTCCAAACAGCTGATAAAAACATTACAGTAATCCACACCA
Organism: Acrossocheilus fasciatus; assembly: GCA_036784905.1. Lineage (NCBI taxonomy): Eukaryota > Metazoa > Chordata > Actinopteri > Cypriniformes > Cyprinidae > Acrossocheilus > Acrossocheilus fasciatus. Next base: position 3,172,718 of record CM071951.1, read on the forward strand.
CTCCAGTCCATCAGTTAACATCTTGTAAAGCCGAAAGGTGCATGTTTGTATAAACAGATCCATCATTAAGACATTTTTCACTACAAACAACTACAAAGTCCTCTCTCCACAATATTGCTTTCGCCTCGTTTGAATCAGGAGAGAAATATGCACAGATAAAGCACCATTTACAATTGTTCTAACCAAATATGTGGGTGGATTTTGATGTGCGAGGACCACAGAAGATGGACTTTATCATTGGAGGAAGCATTATTATGGATCATGGACTCGTATTATGGATTTGTTTCTAACAAACACATAGCTTTTGGCTTCACAAGATGTTAACTGATGGACTGTGATGTTTTTATCAGCTGTTTGGACTCTCATTCTGACGGCACCCATTCACAGCAGAGCATCCATTGGTGAGCAAGTGATGCAATGCTACATTTCTCCAAATCTGATGAAGAAACAAACAAATCTACATCTCGCATGGCCTGAAAATATTTTACATTTATGTGAAAATTTATTTTGCAGCCGAACCATGTTAATTGGATGAGTATATTTGGAAATCTGGAGAAGCAGGGTGAAATGCTTGTATCTTTCCAGCTGTCATTTTCCTTTAAGATGATGTAAGGCTCATCTCCCTAAGAATGGTCTCCCTCCCCCGTCCAAAGCCTCTCTCGGCACGCTGCATTCATTCGCACTACGCTGCTGATGCTCAGGAGAGTCAGGATGCACAAACTTCCCATCAGCGCACCCTCCTTTTCAACTACAGATCCTTTTACTGAAACGCTGGGTGGGTGCCAAGTACATGAAGACTAACTGTTCTGGACAGACAAGATTTCATAAAGGAGAAGCACCCTTCTGAAGGAAGTTGAAGCTGGTGCAGTTTTTCATTTTTTATAAGCAGAACTTATTTTTGGATTTTCAGCTAGAGGATAGCTACATGAGCTGCACAATTGGCTCCCTTGGGTGAGAGATCTTCTATTTATGCATTATTATAAATAACAGGGAGATGCGTGTTCAGATTTATCATCTGGCAATAGATGCCCAGCTGTATTTGTGGGAAAAGCCTAATACTCTTACCGTGTCGTTTTGATGCATTTATACTTTTATAAACACTCTGCAGGTCTCAGAGATGCTGTACATAACACAATAGACTGTGAATGTCTATTAAAGCGCGTGCAGGTTATGTTCCTCTTGACTTTTCGCTCACTAAAAACAAATCAAAAACTTTTGCGTCTCCGCTTTTTCGTTTTTTGAAGCGTGCAACGCACCAAAATGGCCCTGACTGAAAATTGCAGGACTTATCAAACGCCCAAGGACAGTGGATGTGCTCAGAGTTGCTCTTCTGATGTGGTTGAGCTCAATGTAGGTGGACAGGTGTACTACACTCGCCATGCCACCCTCACCAGCGTGCCAAACTCACTGCTGGGGAAATTATTCTCAACTAAAAAGGACATTTCCAACGACCTCGCGCAGGACATCAAGGGACGCTACTTCATCGACAGGGACGGATTTCTCTTCCGATATGTGTTGGACTATCTCCGCGATAAGAGCGTCGTCCTGCCGGATTATTTTCCCGAGAAAGGAAGGCTCAAACGCGAGGCTGAGTTCTTCCAGCTGCCTGAGCTCGTCAAAATCCTGACACCAGATGAATACATCCACGGCGATTTCGACGAAGCATCCCAGGGAAGCGATCAGAGGTTGTTCCCCGCGTCTTACCTGGATGCGCGCGATAGGCGCTACGGCTTCATCACGGTGGGATACAGGAGCCCATGCGCCTTTGGGAGGGACACGGATGCCAAAACTCGAGGACTACCCAAAATCTTCATCTGCGGAAGGGTCGGTCTGGCCAAAGAAGTTTTTGGGGACACCCTAAACGAGAGCCGGGATCCCGACAGGCCAGCCGAGCGGTACACCTCTCAGTTTTACCTGAAGTTTCGCCACCTGGAGCGAGCGTTTGATATGCTCGCGGAGAGCGGCTTCCACATCGTGGCGTGCAATTCATCGCTCACCGCTTCTCCGCACAACAGACATACTGATGACAGATACTGGTCCAATAACGCAGAGTATGTCTTCTACCGTAAGTACAGTTTATTTCACAACAATATACAGCCAGTCGGTAATTATCGCCAAAGTGGTTTATCGATTGTTGTCCATTATGAATTACGTAAACCATTATTGTTTAAGCTTAAAAATATTTTGCTGTAATATTTTCGACTTTGGTGTCGGTGCCAATAGGCTTATGGACATCATATCAACATACAGCGCCATTGCGGCGTCCCGAGTTCGAATCCCTGCTCAGGGACAATTATAATGATATCATTATTATAATGAAGGCAAAAACGAAAAAAAAATTATTAATAAATATATTTTAATATACCTATATATGTTTATTAATATGATGAGTTCATTTGCAAAACCAGATAACTCAAAATTCACGTTTTTTCATTGTGCATTCTGAATTAATCTCAATCAAGCTGCAGTTGGGTTATTTTGATTAAGTAAAAATAAAAAATAAAAATACAGCTAGCTAACAATAAAAACATGATAACATAATTAAAAAAAACATGATTTTTGAACATTTTAACATTTAACATTTCATTTTTCGGTATTCAGAAATATTTGTCCACTAAATACCACAGCTGGTCAATCAGAATCAAGTATTCCAGTGTGCCAGTAAACAATAGCCTTACAAATAAAATCCAAATCACAGGGATCCTCAAATCGTGCCCACGAGATCCACTTTCCTGCAGAGTTTAGCTCTAACCCTAATCAAACACACCTGAGCATGCTATTCACTGTCTTCAGAATCATTAGAAATCACAGTTTTATCAAGGTTGGAGCTAAACTCTGCAGCGCATTGGCCCTCCAGGGCAAGATTTGAGGAACCCTGCTTAAGTGAATTCTATTCACAACATTACCAATGTGTGGTTTTCACGCTTCTCTCGGACAGTACCACTAGGCGGCGCACTCTGATAGTTTGATCAATTCTATTCGGATCAATTTTATAATCAGCCTCGAACTAAGAATGTGCTCATTAATGTAGGTGACAAATGCACTTCCTTTCAAGTATTAGCAGACTGAACTGAGTTTTTCCGCTCAGCACATCGATAGAAGAGAGAGAGAAAGTGAAAGAGGGAGGCTTTCGAGCCAATGCAGATGTGGAGAATTCCCTCAAGTATAGCTCTCAGGGATATGAACAGAGTGTGGTATGAATATTTCAGTAATCTACCACAGTGATGATCATGTCACTTCCTCCTCTCTCTCACTCTCTCTCGCTCGCTCACTCAATCTCTCTTTATTTAACTACATGTGCACCTTTTGGATACGCAATTGTTCTCCAGCGCCTGCCTTCATTAGTGGTTCATTTGACTTGCCTTTGTCTTAAATGAGAGAGATGTTGCAGCATATGGCCAATTAAAAATCACTTTGTGCTTAATTCCAAACGAGTCCCTTTGGAAAACCTAAAAAGAGTGGGCCTGGAACGGAGAGCTTCTGGAGGACAGTCACGAGATTTGGGGCGAATGGACATATGGCTGCTTAATGATTTGTTCTCTGTCATCAGTATAATTACTGCAGCATTCAGCCCCTCCCATTGCCCACACATAATGGAAAAAACGTATGACACATCAAGATAAGGAGTCATGCTACTGTAAGTCTACATCACGGTCGTGCTGATATTCAGACCAACAGCATGATGGCAAATGTGCTATTGGTTTAAACATCCTGTCAGTATCAATGGATCAATGGATAGATGTTACACTTGGATGTACATCACAATATACGGATGAAAAGATTTCTTGCTACTTCCATTTCATCGCAACTTTGTTTGCTGGAACTTTGTGTTGACAATAAGAAGTCATAACCAGAGCTCTCCGTTTTATAAAGTGTTTTATTAGGATGCCATTTGATTGACAGGCTCAAGTGTTCATACCTGTTTTAGGGAAATAAGATTGTTTATCATCGCTGAATTTTATGGCAGATGAGATATTTAACTTTGGCTTCTCACAATGGCTTCTAAAACAAATACAGAAGGGCTACATGAAATCAAATACAAATTGTCTATCACAAAAATCACGTATCACCTAAAACTGACTTTAAACTCCGATTTTGTCAGTGTTTCCCATGACACCATTTTCTTACTGATTGTGATATTTAAGAAAAAGTGGGGAATCACAATTTACTAGGGGTGTCATGAAATGATCTTATTTTACTTGGTGCCCATAGATGAACAAAATAAGAAATGACAAAAGAAAAACAAAAACACTTTCTTTTTTTTCTTTCTAATTAGCTGTTACTTTTTATTAGGGTAAAATGGGACGAGCTAATGTACACTTTTATTTAACATGAAGGGAGACCTGGCTTTAAATCCCAACCTATTACTTTTTTAAATAAACCAAACAAATGAACTTGACAGCTATGATCATCATGAATTTTTGTTGAAGCAGCTTTGACACTCTCTTCCACGGGAAGCAAAATCTTATGAGTTTGGAGAGACATGAGGATGTTAAAGCAAAAGATCTAAAGAGGATGACTTTATTGGACTTAGACGTGTGATTTCTACCACAGCATTAGACAAGCATGCAAATAATTACATTTTTTTTGCATTTAAAGTTGCATTTAAAATCCACTTGGCTCAATGGGGGAATGTGCATCTGCATCGAATGGGCTCAACGCTTCTGCCACACCAGCTAACAAGATAAAATTATAATGTAGTTATTTTGCATTACACTTAATGGTTGAAATGTTATATTTCCACTTTACGCTGCACAGTTCGGTTTACAGCATGATTGGTAGATTCTTGTTTCTCTTCTGAATTTGTTTGCTCTTGAATCCCCTGGTGAAATGAACCAGTTGCTTTTTACAGGCCTCACTGCCTTCTCTTGTGCTGTTACTTCTCAGAACATCACCCACATGACACATTTTACCAATTTAGACCGCCCAAGAGATTGGTAATATATCATTTGCGGCTTATTTTTCTTTGTCGCTTACTTACTCATCCTCGTTCTTATATGCTTCATCACTTAACATGCCATCTCTGCCCATTCTCACAGTTAGAAAATGTGCTGTAGGTTGTCCTCAACATTTTTTAAATTATTTGTACCAACTGGTCAGTTTTGTCTCTGCATTAATTAATAGCTGTGATTAATGACCAAAGATTACAGCCACGGTGATTTCTACTTGGCAGAAAAACAAATTGCATGAGCATCATGCGATGCATAAACGTCTCACACATTTTGTAGCTGCATTCAGACGAAACTCATTTACTGACTTCTTCCCCTTTTTATTTATTGCCTGCATCAGTTTTGGCATTCCGTTTTAATCTTAAAATCTTGACCTGTTGTCAAGTAAATCCTTATATTTTAAATTCTAAGCACCCTGTACTTTGATGATGAACAGCCCAAAGTATGTAAAAATAAGACTTGTTTCTTTTCCTGAAAGTTAATACAATAAGAATAATTTATGAAATATTAATTTGAAAAAAGTTTAGTTTATTATTATCAGTAACAATCCCTCTTCAAATGGATGAGCCTTATTCTTTTGATCATTAAGGACCAAAACAGTACTGCTAATTATTTACATCACAAGCCAGCTTGAAAGTTTTCCAATTAAAAAGCTATTAGATGTTTCTTAAGGTCACCTTCTCTGTTGCCCAAGAATACTGATGATCCACGGCATGTTTTTGCATCATAAAGCAGAAACATCCAGTGAAGTTGACGCCGCATGCATAATTATCTCTACGTTCAAAACCTAGAATCTAGCCCACGCTATATAATTTTGCATTTAATGTATTGCAACATCACGACTCAGCCTGTCACATTGTTTCCAGTCCAGTACAGATTATACAGTAGCGTGTGGGGTGGGGGGTAATCAAATGTGCTTCAAGCAGTGTATTAGGCCCACAGCAATTGAAACACGAGCTAGGCAACTAAGCTTGTCAAAATACACCACGGACAGAGAGAGATTATTCTGTCCATGTCCTCTAAGAACCTCATGTGAATATGCAGTGTCTATTATTCTTGTGAACGCTAGTGATTTACAGCCATTATTGAACTGGCACAAGAAATAAGTCCTGTGCCACTGAGGGAGTTGAGATGGGGCAAATCCCGATCGTTCCCATCTAGGCTGCTGCACAGAAAGAGCAACTCCACCTGAGATGGAAAGTAAATGGAGAAGAGCGAGAAAGCAGTGCAAGTGATTTTCCAGCAGAACCGGTCGTGTGTTAAAGATTTCCGTGCTTAAGAAAACTGTGAAATTACAAGTGCATAGGGATGATGCTTTGTTATGGAGGTTTGGGCAAAAATCCAATGTAAGATGTAGGATACAGACATGGGCTGCATTCAATATTGCATACTCAGGTACTTCTTTAGTATCTTCTCCATCCTGTCTCACGGCGCAGTGATGCACATACGTGGTGCTCAGGTGTGCATGCACGGACGAAATAACAAATGCGCTGCATGGGTAAATAAGTTCAGAATACTCATTTGCTGTCATCGTTTTCATTTTTTGCCTAAATAAACTAAATAAATCATTACTATTATTCTTTTTTTTCATAGTTATATTCAATCACACTACATGCAGGGTGAGCATCAAACCAAATCTGCAGTCGCTCTCATGAGAATCAGACTGAAAAATGTATGTGCATCCCTGCTTATGAATTTCATAATTTCATAACTTTTTTATGCCTACTGTTTTTTGAATGCTGTGAATTCTGGTCATACTATTTCACATTCTGTTTTCATATATGTTATGCATATAGTATGCATGCATGGATGCAGTCATAGAATTAGAGAAGATTATGTCTCCTTAAGTGCAGGACGCTCATGCTTGGCAGTCTTCTTCTGGCTACCTGGTTGATCCAACCTAAACTCAAAGATAAAAAAGGACAGTTCACCCGAAACATTCTGTCATCATTTACTCACCCTTATGTAGTTCCAAACCCATATGACTTTGGTTCATCTTCGAAACACAAACGAATGAAATCTGGGAGGTTTCTGTCCCTCCATTGAAACTCAAGGTGACCAAAAACTTAAAGATCCAAAAAGGCCATAAAGGCTTCATAAAATGAATCCATATGGATTGAGCAGTTTAATCCAAGTCTTGTGAAGAGATACAATCACTATATATGATGAACAAATTTAATTTAGGCTTTTATCTACATCAGAATGATCGACATAAACAAAATTTTCATTTGTATTTTTACTGCTTATTTAGTATTAAAATATGTAAAATAACCATTGAAGTGTGAGCTCTGATCAAATATAACACTTGACCTCTCAATCAAATGAAGAGTGGACACTGTAATGAAAGAAACAGAAAAACTTTTCTAAGAAATAAAAGCAAAGCTAAATGAGACATTTATTACTGTAGTTACTGGGATCATTGTAAATTTTTGGACATGCAAATTATTAATGTTAAACAAAAAAAGTAGTCTAATAATTTGCAGTTTATTACTTAATCAGATAGTTAATAATAGTTTGATATGCCATTAAACTAATATTATACTAATGTGTACACCTTAGGTATCAATATATTAATATGTACTTTTAAGGTAATACTTTTAATATGTACCATAACAAGGGACAAAGTTGTACATTTGACCTTTTGTGCCTTAGTGTAAAATATCCCAGTGACAACTTATGTGATTAATTAGTTAAATTGTAATAAATTTGGTTAATCCTTTATTTATTGGTTTAATGGGTGGATTGAACCAGCTGGTGAAGTAAATGTGTCCAGTATACACCTTCAGTACAGTTTAAAAAGCATTTCTGATGAAGTTGGTTGAGAGAACTTGAATATGAATATGTCTAGACTGTTAGTGTTAATACATTACAAGCATCAAAAGTGTTTTATTATACTACCTAAAAAAAGCCTTCAAATTAGCAATGGCTCTTCTTTTTCATTCAAATAGTCCTGCTCTCCCTCACTGTCGTTTCTCTATGACGCTGTGAAATTTGCCTTTCTCCACGTCTCAAAAGAAGCCACTGTAGTAATGACAGGTTCTCTGTCATCTCATTCTGCTGGTCTTATTGCGCCCCATCAGCGCTTTGAGAGGGTCATGACTACACTGAGATGATCTGGGCTCTCCAATCTGTCTGTCAGATGCTTCTTTCCCTCAGACGCACATGGCTGCCTTTAACAATGGAAGGAGATTGCAGCTTGTGTCAACATCAGTCAGAGGATGAAATTGTCATATTGTCTGTAATCTTCCAGCACAAAGCCTCTGGATAGCAGACTTGGAGACTGGGATTGGCGTTACTTGTCCTTGGATTAGGACAATGGGTGTTTAAGTCCAGCCCATTTGGACCCTTCTGTCACCCTGCCTCATTTCCCATGATGCATCAGCTTTTTTTATATTCGGACACCTCATTTGTATTATTATCAGCACAGTTTGTGTTTCCACAGCTTAATATTCCAAGTAAAATGTTTGTTTCTTAGATACAGTACAAGCTTTTTTTATTTGCAAAGATGAGTTTTCTATATGACTGCTCCCCTGCAAGGACAAAATTGGCCTACTTTGTACATTAACAAGCACATACACATGATCAAACCTCAGGCGAAGCTCAAAAACCATAACAGAAGGACTTTAATCATACTTTATACATATTTATTTACACAGAGCTCTTGTACTGAACTAACGTAACCCTGAGATGCACATAGCTGATCATCATGCATTGAATTGATTTTGATCTTCGGTTTTTTGTAGGATGAAAATATGGCACAGACTCACAGTATTTAAGATTAGCATCAGTGGTCCCATTCTCATTAACAAGCCTCAAGTGTGCAAAGATTCCTTTGCTAATTTCTCATATCAAACCGATCTGTTGAGAATGAAGAGGCTTGTTTTTTTTGTCTTTTCTATGATCTGAAGTCAGAGCCATAAAAGCTGTGGGTGCAGAAAGACTTTTATTTCTATGTCTGTAAAATTTATGGTTATCACTGTATTGAGCAAACTGAGACCCATATGCGTATATGTATGTGTGTGTGTGTGTGTGTGTGTGTGTGTGTGTGTGTGTGTGTGGGTGGGTGTGGAAATAGCTCCAATCCAGAAATGCCTGCAGGGTTGTGGTGGTGAGTATGATTGGTTGACTTTCCTGGCATACCAAAATGGACGGCTTGACTCAGTCATTTATCATGAGCTGAGAATATTCATTTTTCCCCTTTGCTGTTTGTAGATAGACCTTATATTTGGGAGCTGGATGGTTTTGGATCCACACAGATCACAGGAAAATTGTTTTGCCCCACTTTTATAGGTTATTTGATTAGTACATCTTTCACAGATTTGAAATATAATTGACACGAATGAGCAAATTGTTGATATATAGCAACCGAGTGCTGCAGTGATGATGTATTTTTGTAGGCCAACCTGGAAGTTAGCATCACCCTATAGTCTCAGCCCACAGACTGTTGAATGTCTGATGCACAAGACAAACAAAATATGTTATCAACTAAACGCTGGATTTTCAAAAGAATGTGAAGTTCACAGCACAGACTCTTGGCAACTGAAGATGACATCTTGAATGAATGATTTATTGGTTACATGCCGGTCTGTTATTATTGTAGGTACATTGGCTACAAGTTCATGCCCCTAAGCACGACACTGAATAATGCTAACTTTGATTGGTTGTTTACATGTCGGTCAAATGGCGGTCCTTGGCCAGTGAAAGCTGCTACAGAGTCCTGATCTTCTGCCCTCAGTTTTCAGGTTTGGTTAACTGAAGCTTTTTTTTTTGTTTATTACAGTGGGCAGAAGAAAAAAGTTAAAGTTAGGATATATATGTAAATGCTGTACACCACGGCCACATTACTTTAAAGTCACCACCGTTAAGGTTCCAACAAATCTTTTTGAAATCTACAAGTTGGAAATTCAGAGTTAGAATAGATTGCAAGTTTACACACAATGAGGCTGTGAAAGCGGTAGGGCTGCCCCCCAATACTTGACTAAATAGGCGACCATCACAGAAAAAAACTGTCTGTTTCTGTGATGAATAGATTGTTAACTTCTGGTCCTTGAGGTAATTACAGTATATCTGGCAGGAAATTCAAACGTTCGCCTATCATTCATCGACCTCAAATATGCTTATCATTTGAAAGTGAAAAGTGTAAGTAACAGAAACTTTACACGGCTGCTTGCTCTAACATTTCCTTAGATAAAAGTGTGCTAGGTGCATGTCCATGTAACTGTGTGGAAGCTGTTGATGCAATCACTGGCATTTTTTCCTGATAAAAGTGGAAACAACTTGTGGAAACAATATGGCATCATTTTGCTCATGCATATCTACTTTTATTTGTGTGCACTCAAAATATCAACAAAACGTTGTGCTTTTGTAAAATAAAGAAAACAAACAGGACATGCTTTCTGCAGTCTTGTTGTCCGTTTACTGGAGCACGTCACAAAAATGAAGCAAACCTCAGCGTATAGACTACTTGCCTAATAGACATGAGAAATATATCTACAGAAAGCTTGATATGCCTACTTTTAGATGAACCAATTTAAATCGAAAACAAATATTCTCTGATTATGTAATCCGTATGAAAGGTGCATTTCTCCCTGAGGGTGCGTCACTGTATTGCAGAGCTGTCAGAGTCAGCTTCATCTTTGCAGCCGACACACTGACTCAGAAAACACAAGTTTATTAATAATTAATTAAAATATCTCCTTGCAATTTTTTTTTACACATTCATAGTCATTACTTTTACCAGTGCTTTATGCGTCAATAGGCTATATGTGTTAAAGGCTCATTATGATGAAGTGCAAAAATTCCCACTCATTTCCTTTTTTTGGAGTCTTGGATGAATTTGATGAGAAATCGTGGAGTTTATATTGAAATGTCAGACTTTTGATTGCATATTCTAAGAACAGTTTGATATGAGTAGAGGAGGCATGCGATTATTATTGTTTTTTTTCTCAGGGAAAAAAATCAGAGAAGCAGAAGACTTAAGCTAAAGCTCCCTGTTCTCAGTTTAATCTCATTAGTGTAGGAAAAACAATTTGGATATTAAAGAAATCTCATTTGTGATGTCTCTTTCCTACGGAAGAGGAAATCGAGTGAAGTAAAAAAGTAGATAATGGGTGTGTATTCCTTGTAATTTCCAGTAGACATAATCCATAATTAATACCATAGTTCTGAGCAGTTAAACATCTCTGCAAACTTTAATGCACAGATATGCAGGAAGCATTATGACTGCAGGTCATAAACACAAATACATTAGTTGCCGCCCAGATGATTTACCCATATTAACATCAGCTGCTTCATACGAGCATTAGGAGATTGAGTGTTAATTAAAAATGCATAGATGTGCGTCACACTATTTTTAGGATCGCTGTCTGAGCTGCGCTGTAGTGCTAGCAAACACATTACGCCGAGCACGCCGCTCAGGAGAATTGCGATCTGAAGCACTCTCAGGCATTTAGACGCAATGCATTGTGGGTAGACGCTGGTGGGTGGTTGCCCCTTGTGATGAGATTGTCTCTGCTCGAGCCCGGTACCAAATGCATCTCTCTGGCTTGTGTAATTCATGAGAAGGCACTCACATACGGTAACTGATTTAGCTCTGCAGACAAGCCCCAACCATAATGGGCCTGCAATATGATCCGTGCAGCCGTACACGCAGCTCTGTAGTCGCTCAGAGATCAGAAGACAGAGGATGGGGTGGATGCAGCAAAATGCAATCAATTTCTTGTCTGATAGAAATTGCAGCCATAAGCTTGGTGAGTATTAATGGTAAACAGCACCAGATTAGCCTAATGTCCTGCTGACCAAGGCCATTTGATATTTACCGCTTACAGTAATACCAATGAGCAATGATCGTGGGATGCACTGTCTGCAGATCTTTACAGTCTGACTCTGGGAAACGTGAGTTTCCATTTAAATGTGCCGTCTGAGGACAACAGCAAGTTGAGGAGCAGTTCCAGCCCAGCTTATTTAGTTTTATGGCAAGTGTTACAGTTGCTCGCCTCACTTCTTGACTTGTGGTCCCATCAGGATGCACCATCCATTTTGAAACAATCCTTCAATAAAAGCCTTTCTATTCACCCTTCATATGCTGCAGAGAAACAAAGATGAGAGATGGACAGAGAGGAGAAGTAAGTGCAGAGGGAACAGGAGAACCTGCTTTCATTGTTATGCATAAGGTCTGCTTATTCTGGTATTTTTGTAGGCCAAACCTGAAGTTAAAGGGATAGTTCACCTGAAAATGAAAATGACCCCATGATTTAGTCACCTTCAAGCAGTCTTAGGTGTACATGACTTTCTTCGTTCAGACGAATACAATTGGAGTTATATTGAAAAATGTCCTGGCTCTTCCCAGCTTTATAATTGCAGTGAATGATGGCTGAGTTTTTGAAGTCCAATAAAGTGTGTCCATCCATCATAAAATGGGGGGTTAATAAAGGCCTTCTGAAGTGAAGCGATGCAGTTTTGTAAGAAAATTATCCATAATTTAAACGTTATTAATCTGTAATCTCTTGCTTCTGCTACCTGTCATACGTGCGTTCACGAGAGACTGGTGTTCCAGCGGATGACGTAAACTCTGATGAGAAGTAACAAACGTGGAACTGCAGAGGAGAGAGCAAAAAAATGGTTTCTGAGAATAAAAAAGCATATCAAGGAGCACAAAATGAATAACCGTCACTCCTGACGATATATTGAGGTCTTATGAAGTGAAATGATCAGTCTGTGCAAGAAACTGAACATTATTTACAGCATTATTAACATTACCTGTAATCCAGAGCCTCAGACAAACAGGGCAATCTGATTCTTTTTTGTGAACTGGCTCTTTCAAACAGTTTGTTTCTATGAACTGGTTCCGATTTATTAGTTTTTTTACGTAATCACACAATGATGTCATATATACGCAGTTATATTATCAAGGCTAATTTCGAGTCGGAGTGACTTGTCCGGCGTCTGAAAGTGAGTTTTGATGGAGCCACAAACTGTTTCAGACACTTCAGTCTGATTTAGTAAACTGGTTCAACTAGCTCACCAAAAAGAACCGGTTCAAAAGAATGACTCATTCGTCAACTGGGCATCACTTCGAACTGTTTGCCTGAGGCTCGGAATTAGAGGTAATAATATTCAATTTCTTTCACAGGCTGATAACACTGACAGTTTGGCAGCTGCAGCTGCAGCTATGCAGCGATTTCACCAACTGGTGATTGGCTCATTCCTTTAGAAGGCGGGACTTATTCTGCCAAAAAGCAATGCGCATTGCATTTTCTCCCATTCACAATAACATGAGTCTTGGTATTTTTATAGTCTTTGTTTTAACTTCTCCATCACTAAGCTTCCAGCAACTCACTCTTTCAATCATTATTTGCAATCTATAAGTTGGAAAGTTTGAGTTTCCAAGAACACAAGTGTAAATTCAGACTAGAAAGTAAATGAGTTTTCCAGCTCTGCATGAGGACGTTTAATGTCCTTGACAACCTCTATTTAGCCACTTGTTAGCAGTCGCCTTTTTGTCAATACACATAAAAGCCTTGAGTGGGGTATTACTTATGTGTTTTATTTAGTAGAATAAAAGGTGAAAATGATTTAGTTTTATGGCATTAGTTTTATGCTCGCCATGCTTCTTGACTTGTGGTCCCATCAGGCTGCACTGTCCATTTAGAAACAAACCTTCAGTAAAAGCCTTTCTATTCTCCCTTCATATGCTGCAAGCAAAGGGAAGCGAAGAGATGGCCAGAGAGGAGAACCTGCTTTAATTGTTATGCAGGGAAATGTTCTGCTTATTCTGGTGTCAGATTCATGGATTCCCATTAGAAAGCCACTAGCAATCACACCGCCTTCAATTAGCCTGTTATTGCATTCAGTAAAATGTATTTGCAGCTCAGCTGAATGATTTTGTTATTAATCAGGATAAATTAGCAGCTTTGGAGACACAATGAACACAAATTATTGCTTCTGAGAGTCGTGTTTAGCTAATAACGATCCTCAGATGTAAAATAGCATCCCTCAATGCAGATGACGTCTCACTGGTGATCATTCTTTTTAATAGTATGTCAAGCTGATGGGAAAAGGGTTGAAATTCTATACATGAGAAACACCAATAACAGGAAGGTGGAGATACGGTGACCCCTGGGGAGAAAACGTTGGACTTATTTTATCGAGCCTCTGTCAAGCTATAGGTATTGCATTTTATGTTCTCGAAACCACAGCTGCGATTCATAGGGATTGGACTGAGAAAGCGCAGCAGCGATTATATACACACACACACACACACACACACACACACACACACACACACACACACACACACACACACACACACACACACACACACACACACACACACACACACACACACACACACACACACACACACACACACACACACACACACACACACACAAATGTGAAAGATCATCCTTTGATTTGGGTGGGTGAATCTCTCAATGTAATGTCCAGGTCATATTTCATCACCCAAATTATAGGAACAGTTTACATGAGAAATTGCATTAAATGAAGTTCCTAAACGTAAGTTAGGGAGGAGCGAGCCCATCTAATCTTTCAATCAACAGCCAGAGTATATAAGCAGCTGCTTTCCTCTCTTTAGTCTCAGCTGTTTCAGCATCTCCCCACCGCCCCAATCTCCACCTTCATCTTAGGTACCTCGCCCTATGTAATCAGCCTATATCAAGTCCCTGGGGGGTATATCAGAGCTCGAGTTGAAGCTGCTTCATCGAGCCCCTCATCAGTGGACAGCAAGCCAAATAAGTTTACTCTATTTCCTAATGATTATATGGGCAATCGAACTCATTAAAATATGCATTAAGAAGTTATTGAACCAAATGATCAAATTAGCTAAATTATTTCAACCAAATTATCAATTTAAATAATATAAATTCGCATTACTGTAAAGGAAATGTTTTTAATGTTTAATAAAAAAAAAAAAATCAAAATCAGTAAAGGCAAGCAAAACAAGCAACACCATCTATAAAAAGCTATCTATAAAAGCTTTACTATTTACTTATTTAGAAGAATTGTAATTATATTAACTATGCTTTAATTTAGTGCAAAATGTTTAAAATCCTTTTTTATATTTATGCATGTATTTATTTATTTACTTTCACATTTCAATATTGAGAATTTTAATGGCCTTAAAAATTTATTTTTAATATCATGGTGTATTTATTTATTTATTTAAATTTTATTTTTGCATTACAATAAAGATCATTTTAATGGTCTTAACTAATGCTTCATTTTACCACAATGTTTAAAGTATTTTTTTATTTATTTATGCATGTATTTATTTATTTAAATTTTGCCTTAATGAGAATTTTAATGGTTCTTAAATAACCATTTTCCATGGTGTATAAATGAGTAACTGTTTATTTAAATTTGATTTTCTTTTTTCATTACAACAAAGATAATTTTAATTAATGATTCATTTTAATACCAAGACATATAATATCTTTACTACTTGCATTTATTTATATAATTTATTTATTTATTGAAATTTTCTTTTCTTTTTGCATCACAATACAGATAATTTTAGTGGTCTTAACTGTTTAAATTATTTATTTTTTTATTTATGCATTTATTTATTTACATTTTGCATTACAGAAAATGAGAATTTGATGAGAATGAGAATTATTATGCTTGATAAAGGACCATTTACCATGGTTTATAAATTCATAAATATTTTCAGTATTTTCTTTTATCATTACAATAGAAAGAATTTTAATGGTCTTAAAGGTGCCATAGAATGGAAAACTGTATTTACCTTGGCATAGTTGAATAATAACAGTTCTGTTCATGAAAATGGCATACCGTGAGCCTCAAACATCATTGTTTCTTCCTTCTTATGTAAATCTCGTGAATAAAAAAGACCACTGAAAAATAGGCAAATCAGAACACAGACTGTGACTTAACAGTCGGGATCACTAAAAGTTACGCCCCCAAAATTTGCATAACGTATACCAGCCCATGTTCTAGGCCAGCTGAACCTACACAGCCGAATCATCAGAAGTTCTGCAGGTATTGCGAGGACAACAGCGAAAATGGCAGATCATGGAAATAAATGTTATGTCCCAGGCTGTGCAGGGGATGTGAAGTGCAGGGATGAGTTGGTGTCTGTATTCAGAAAGGCACGGAAAGCAAATAACACGAGCCACTAAAGGGACATGGTTGGCTCCTTGCTAACGGTAGCCTGTTACATTACAGTACCTAAGATTTCACTTACCACATAAACAGAGTAAGGAGAGATGACTGAGGATGATGGCGAATGATTTACAGATCCTGTGCACCACTGACAAGCATCTGATCTTGTAAAATGTGTGGTAAGTACTACCGCTCCATAGTATAAACAGAGTTCGTGTGATCACGAATCTTGAAAGCGAAAGTGAAAGTAAAAAGCAATCGTGCATTTGAAAGCAGTTTCAGTGCCCCGCATATTAATAACATTATATACATTATATATATTAATATATTATATACAGTATAATTACCTGATGATATAACTGCGAGAGAGAGTATTTAAATATATATTTTCCTCCCTGTGTTTCCTTCCTGCTGTGAGCTACTGAAATGAGCTGCACTGTGAAACAGCCAATCAGAGCAGAGCCGCACTGTGAAACAGCCAATCAGAGCAGAGCTCATCATTATTATTCATGACCCTTCCAAATAAGCCAATAACAGACCATTTCATTCTAGGGAGAAATCCTAGGGTTGTAAATGCACACGTGAAACCTTTTCTGGAGAATTTTTGCTCTTACCTAAGCCACTTGCCTTCTATGTAGATATCAGAGAACAATTTAAAATATTGTATAAATGCATTCTATGGCACCTTTAACTAATGATTCATTTTAAATACTATGACATATAAAGTCTTTACATTTATTTATTAGACTAAAGATAATTTAATGCTCATAACTAAAGATTTGTCTTAATACCATGCTGTATAAATTTTTTGCTATTTAATTTTTTTTAATGTATTTATGCATTACAGTAATAATGAGAATTGTAATGGTCTTGAAAAAAAGACTTATTTTCTTTATACAAAATATAATTTTTGCCTTGATCTTGACATGAAATATGACCCGGACACGTTCACAGAGTTCTTCATCCAGGATCCCTGCAGTGGGGGGTGATTTGTGTCCATGAACTGAAGGAGACACCTGGGCTGGAGGGCCGATACAGGCCTGCCAGGAAACAGAATAGCTAGAGGTTGGTTTGCGGTCTGCCTGTGAAGGTGAACGGGATGTCATCCATTCACAGTTTCACAAAGTGCTTCAAAGTTGTATTTTCAGACATTTAAATTTAGTTTTAAACAGAAAGCATGTTCACTAATACTGTTTTCAGAGCTCAGATTCTCCACCTCTGTCGCACTCAAGGATTATACGAAAATATGAATATGTAAATGCATTTGAAGGTGTTCCGTCCCTTCATTCAGCTAATACTTTGATGTTTGGAGATTTCTCTGCAGTCATAGTCTGTTTTGATGCATGCACATATCCATCAGATAACAAAAGCGATTGATGCACACTGTTATCTTTTTGAGACAAGGACTCGGCCCTTTGTGGTTTTAGCTCAGTTCTTTGTCCAAAACACAAAACAGATCGATACATATAGTTCAGACCGTGATTTAAATGTGGATTCTTTATGTCTTTGATAAGGTCAACTTGATAAGGTCAACCCGCTCAATGCCAACCGACTGGCTCGCACTTGTGCATATTAATGCATTTCACCGTGTGCACGTGATGCTTTTTTATTTTCAAGTTTGTGAGTTTAATTTCCTTTTGAGCAAATGATGCATTTTAAATGGACTTCTTAAGCATCGACTGTGTAAAATGAGAAACATCCGTGCCATTAGAGGAGCATTTGTGTTGGTTGAAGTGCTGTATTATAAAGGGAAATTAAGAATATCTTTGTTCACCTCAGTTCTTTCACCTTTGTTATCAGGTTTCACACATCCTGATTCCTGAACGGACCATTCTGCAATCTGATACCTACAACAAAATCACACTGACTTCCGAAATCATTTTGGCTGTATGTGCTTTGATGACATCTGTGGCTTTTGTGGCTTTGTGTTTTTAAGGTGGCCCATCCGGATGGTCGTCTTCTCACTGCGACTGCTGCTGCAAGAGCCACAAGAGCGAACGCGAGGGTGAGAGCGGCACTTCCTTCAACGAGCTCTCTACTTCCTGTTCCGAGACCCAATCGGAAGCCAGCTCTCCGCAGGAAACGGTCATCGTGCGTCCCGTCACCCGCCAGCCCAACATCCAGACTCTGGACCGGCCGGTGAAAAAGGGTCCGACCCCGATTCCCAGGAGGACTGATCTGCTCCGCGTTCGAACCGCCGGCCCGCGTGACCCCATGGCAGGAAAGAGGAAACCGGCCAAGGAGAAGCTGACTCCGGAGCAGGAGCTGGAGAAATGCATCCAGGACTTCCGGCGGATTAAAATTCCAGAGCGCTTTCCAGAGAGGAAGTACATGTGGCAGTCGGAGCTCTTGAAAAAGTATCGGCTCTGAAATGATTTCCTGCAGGCTCGCTGAGCCTATTAGTGCAACACAACAGAGCTCTCAGCGCATACGATGACATAATTCTTCTTTGCTTAGGCTTAATTGGCTCGTCTGTGTAATCATGCGGCAAGATGCACAATTAACAATTCAGTGAACCTCAAGTGACTCCTAAAGGGACCGGTCCTGTTTGGCACAATGACATTAAAGTCTAAACCAATTTCACGGTGTCTAGACGAACCTCTCAAATAAAAAACAGATCGTATATATATATATATATATACACACACAATAATCACAAGTGTGTATTACCTGGTGATGCTCAAAGTCGGTGCACGGATAGCACAGCACTTTTGTACGGCGTTCCACCTGTAAATGCAATGCACATATGAGAACTGCAGGATTCGTATGTGAATGTGTTTTGCATTATTCAATACTGTGTTTAACTGATGGAGAGTTTTAAAGGAATAGTTCACCCAGAAATTCAAATGTGCTGAAAATGGATTCTCAGGCCATCCAAGATGTAGATGAGTTTGTTTCTTCATCAGATTTGGAGAAATGTAGCATTACATCACTCAGCAACGGATGCTCTGCTGTGAATGGGTGCCGTCTGAATGAGAGTCCAAACAGCTGATAAAAACATCACAATAATCCACAAGTAATCCACACCACTCCACTCCATCAGTTAACATCTTGTGAGTGTTTGTAATAAACAAATCCGTCATTAAGAGATTTTTACATTAAACCGTCGCTTCAGGACAAAATCCATAATCCATAATAATGCTTCCTCCAGTGAAAAAGTCCATCCTCTCACATCAAAATCCACTGACTGTTTTTGCTTGTAAAAAATGCTTGATCTGTGCATATTTCTCTCCTGATCGAAATGAGACGACTTTTTCACTGGAGAAATCAATATTATGGAGAACTCGTATGGATTGAAGCAATGGTTTGAAGTCAAGACATCTTAATGATGGATTTGTTTCTTACAAACACACAGTTTTTTGCTTCTCAAAATGTTAATTGATGGAGTGGAGTGGTGTGGATTACTTGTGGATTATTGTGATGTTTTTATCAGCTGTTTGGACTCTCATTCTGACGGCACCCATTCACTGCAGAGCGTCCATTGATGAGACACTGATGTAATGCTACATTTCTCCAAATCTGATGAAAAAACAAACTCATCTACATCTTGGATAGCCTGAGAGTGAGTCAATTTTCAGCATATTTATATTTTTGGGTGAGCTATTACTTAACCACAAATTTACCCTTTATTTAAAGAGTTTAAAACAGCACAAGTGAGTATGTTTCTGCGGTAGACAGATGCCAATGCATGTTATTTCACTCATATAGAGTAATGACTCATATCAATGAACGCATTTAGTTTGTGATGTGATCTACATTATTCACCAAACATCATTCACCATTCATTCAAACCCAGAGGAAATACATCAACAGGATCGGACTGAAATATTAAGCTGTTTTTGTTTGTCATTGTGAACGTTTGTGCTGAGCCTTTTGATTTCGCTTGTGGGTATATGAGGATGTTTTGTTCTGAATGTGCAATGAATCATTAAACGAACTGGGTTTAAAATACAATTTGTTCATTCGAGTTGGTATAATCCTGACACATTGCAATGTTGCACCTCTTGCGGTTTGGCATTAGAGTAGGCACAGCATTTAAACTGGATTCTTGACAGAAAAATCAAGAGATGCTTGTTTCTTATTTGTGTCAAATGAATATATGTATGCAAATCAGATAGAAGATGCGGGAGGGTAAATTGTCTCTTCACGAACATGGCAGATGACCTTACCCTTCTCTCTAAATTTAACAGATTATGAGCTTTGCCGAATCTAATACTAAACCGCCAGACAAATCTCTTTGCAACACCCCTTACAATATTCAGCTGATTTCAGATGCATAGCGGTGTAATTTTGCGTTCTGCTGCCTGATATATTAGTTTTCTCTTTTTCTGTCACCGTGAGGGAAAATTGTTGATAAATACATGCATCACAAGTACCATTTTTAACTGACTATTTTTAGCCATTAGATTCTGCAGTGCTGCTACATTTCATCTTCAACAGAGAAGCTTTGAGGTTGAAGAAGCATGACAGACTTGAAGAAGTTTATGCATTTATTGAAGACAAATCACAAATCTATGAAAGCCTGTTTCCGCCACAGAATAGAGAAAATAAAAAGGGAACTGCGACTTATCTCACAATTCTGACTTTATTTCTCAGAATAGCTACTTTATTTCTCACAGTTGCGCAGTTTATATCTCACAATTCTGACTTTTTTCCAGAATTGCATGGTTTAAACTCGCAATTGTGAGTTACAAAGTCAGAACTGCATGATATAAACTCATATTTCTGGGAAATTAAGTCAGAATTGCGAGATATAAACTTACAATTGTTAAAAAAGTCAGAATTGTGAGATATAAACTGCGCAACTGTGAGAAACAAAGTAGCTATTCTGAGATATAAAGTCAGAATTGCGAGATATAAACTCACAATTATAAGAAAATATCAGTCTTTTTCCCTAAGAATTGGACTTTTTAACTCGCAGTTGCAAGTTTATATCTCAGAAGTCTGAGTAAAGAATTGTGAGAAAAATAGTCATAATTGTGAGATACAAACTCGCAATTGCAAGAAAAACGTTCATATAAATAAAAAGGTTTATGCAAGTTTATATCTCACAATTATGACTTTATTTCTCGCAACTGAGAAAAGTCAGAGCTGCAAGATGCAAACTCGCAAATGCGAGAAAAGAATTGTGAGATAAAAAGTCACAATTACCTTTTTTAGTTTTAATTTAGTGGCTTAAATGGGCTTCTACAGATCTGCTAGAAAGCATCTTATAAAGGTGACACTGTAATATACTGTCATTCAGTAGGTGAAATGTAAGTTATTTATGCTGAAGAAACAGGATTCACTCTGTAACTCCGGGAAGCTGGGAGGTTTAGAGGTGTGAGGTTTCCGGCAACATTTCTGTGTTATGCTATTATCATATTATGATCCTCAGCTAACTGTATTTTTTCATCTAATGCATTAAACATCTAGTTTCCTGGTCAATATTTTGTTAGTGGGAGATTCACAGTAGACTACTGTCTCCATAGTTTTTTGCTCAGCAACACAGTTCAAACCCAACATGCATACTAATGATATAACTTCAAGATGCATTGAATTGATTTTGCAGTTGAAATATTTCAATCAGCATCAAAGGCATTTGTCATCTTCATCCTCTTTTGATCCCGCTTCAGTCTTGTCTACTTGTGCCCTGTATTCAAAAACCAAAATGACCACCAATTTATTCCTTGTGTCCATAATATGCTCCCAAACAGATCAATGAAAGGGCATGGGAAGGATGCAAAAATGTGGCCCTGTGCACCGACACACTGCTCTCTTTGAGAATCAATAGCAGATCTTCTTGAGGGAAGTTCGACAAAAGAATGACCAGCGGCTAACCTCAGCCCAATTTCATCAAACACTTCCTCCAAAGTTAAACTGAGAGACATAAAGAAATATTCCTTTAAAAACAGTCTGTTATTATTGAATTAGTACTCATTTATGTAAATGTAATATGTATAAGATATAATATTTACATGCATTGTATTATGTACTATATCTAAAATATAAATGTATTATAATAACATATTATAAAATCAGTACTGATTACATGTAATCTGGATTAGGTAATCAGATTAGATTACATTTAAATCAGTTACTTTTTTATTGATTACATATTATTCACATAATGGCAATTAATATAAATAATTCATCGATTCTCCTAATTATTCTTTTTCATTTTTTTATTGATTATAAAATGTATAATGATCACGTTACTAATGGCAATTATTGTCATGTAATTTGCAAATAACTACAATTTGTAAGTAATCTACCATTATCTATCTAGAACTGTATATGTGACCCTGGAGCACAAAACCAGTCTTAAGTCGCTGAGGTATATTTGTAGCAATAGCCAACAATACATTGTATGGGTCAAAATTATGGATTTTTCTTTTATGCCAAAAATCATTAGGATATTAAGTAAAGATCATGTTCCATGAAGATATTTTGTAAATTTCCTACTGTAAATATATCAAAACTTCATTTTTGACTAGTAATATGCATTGCTAAGAACTTCATTTGGACAACTTTAAAGGCGATTTTCTCAATATTTAGACTTTTTTGCACCCTCAGATTCCAGATTTTCAAATAGTTGTATCTCAGCCAAATATTGTCCGATCCTAACAAACCATACATCAATGGAAATCCTATTTATTCAGCTTTCAGATGATGTATAAATCTTAATTTAGAAAAATTGACACTTAAGACTGGTTTTGTGGTCCAGGGTCACATATTATATGTAATATATAAATTATACAGTGGCCATTTGAATTCTGTTGTTCACAGGCCACATGATTATGGGTTACATGGGAAAACAAGACCAAAAGATCTCTTTAGCAATGCCCGCTATGAAGTAGTGCAAATGAATGCAAGTTGAGTTCACTCTCAAACGACTTGAATATTTGTGTGTGTGTGTGTGTGTGTGTGTGTGTGTGTGTGTGTGTGTGTGTGTGTGTGTGTGTGTGTGTGTGTCTATATACTGTAATGTGCATATTTTGCAATAAGTGTAAAATATATTGTTTCTAAAAACAGCATCTTTAAATCAAAAGTTTTATAAGTATCAATTCAATTGTTATTCACAGTAAAGTATAGAGTCTCGTATCTGTCTTTCTCTATGATTTTTAAAATACTGTTTCTTCTCTACTGTGATTCTAAACTTTTAGACTAAATGGATGAAAAAAATACTTCTGGAAAAGTGGACGGGCAATAATGCACTAATATGTGGCACAGATAAAACACTCAACATAGCCGTGAATAATCTCAGGATTTTTTTTATTATTATTTAGAAAATGTCACCTTAAGAGCATCTTAACACTCTGCGCGGTTGGTAAAATGTCTCAAATAAGTTAGGTTTGTTCTGAAGAAAGCTCTAGCATTGATTGTTTGCAGATTTCACTTGGTTTGTCTAATGCATTGCACTTCGTACATTTTAAGTCTGGATTCAGTATCTAAATACCTTTTTAGGTCATTGCATAGTGTATAATATTACAGTATTAATCAATCAGGCTTTATTTAATACAGTAGTTTATAGGAAATAATCTCAACCCAAAGACACCAAGAAACACGTTCACGCACTCGATCCCAGTACTGATGCTTTTTCAGCACTTTAATGGCATACTGTCTAGAATGATGCATTACAGGACGTCAAGGTCTATTCTAGCATGTAAAAGTACGTTATGCAATATATTTATTTTAGCTGCAGCATCTCAGTATGAAGCACAGAAGAGCCTGCCTCATAGCAACACTCCTAGAGTCACAGAATAAATGATATGGTTTAGCTCAAATTTGCCCTCTGAGGGCTTCTGGGCGCTGTCGAGATTCATGCTTGTGCTGATTTCTCCAGCTGAGCTGCATTATCATCACCCCTTCGAGTCTCAATTGAAAAGCTGTGTGTTTTTTGCTCACAGTAGCCCTTGTGAGAAATTAAAAAGACTCATTTTTAAATGGTTTATTGTGGATTTCACTTGCAGTCCAGGTTTTTTCATTTATTTATTTTTTTAAGTTAAAGGTTTCTTGATCTAAAACTAGTATTGGATGTCTATGCACTTGTGTGCGTCTGTAGGAATGTGTGAGTTGATAATTGAATCATAAGAAGAATTAAATTCAGTAACTTGGTTTATCTGAGGATAGCAGGTCTCGTAACATAGAAGTGCATTTCTCTTTTCAGCCCAAAGGCAGTTGGATCCTCAAACAATTCAATGGCTCTGTACAAAATCTTGCTGCTTTTTCAAGCATGTATACAAAGGTAGGAAAGCATCAAGGCTCGTCCGAGTCCAGTGTTTATGTAACATCTTGTCAAATGTGATGTCTTCATCTGAAAGATTTTTGAAGCTTTTATAGATCCTTCGCTGTCTTTGATATCCCAAAATCCTGGCTGCGTGGTTGACTGGTTGGTTAAAAGAAGAAAAAGGTTTCTGACAGAGTGGTTAAAAGAAGTGTATTCATTTACGAATGTCCATTTTTATCATTACTTTCAATTCATGTCTACATTCATACTATAAAAGTGTCCTTAAACATCCTAAAGTTTTATAACCATCTTTCAGTTCACTGTAAAGAAAAACGAGTTGAGCCAACTTAAAACTTTAAAGCAACCAGCTTCAGCAGATTTTTGAGTTTTTTCAACTTGTTATTTTAAGTTTATACAACAAAAAATTTAGAATCTCCCACAAAAATAAGTTGAAGCTGGTAAAACATTTTTTTTTTAAGTTCGCTCAACTTTTTTTTTTTTTGTACAGTGTTGTGGTGTTAAACAGACAATTGGTTACTCTGTTCAATTTCCCATATAGTATGAAATTCATTTTTTGTTTTTGTGCTGGATATGTTAGCTTAGTATGCTAATCATTTATTGCATTATGCATTATATTGCATCATGAGCAACATTGTTCTGAAACTATGTCGCCTACCTTCAAAAAACAAAAAAGGATGAAATGTTATATAAATCAGGCGAATGATAGGTTAAAAACCCTCTGTAAAAACCTTCAGTATAGGGTCCCAGATAAGATTATAAAAACATTGTGTCAACGTTGTTTTGAAATGCTTCTAAAATGTTCAAATGTGCAGTTTTCTTGTCATGATTTGAACATTAGTTAAAGGTTTAAAAACATTTCTTATGTTCACCCAATATATAGTGTTATTTGAATGTTGATTTTTAATATCCTAAGAATTTTAAAATGTCCAGGTCGCTTGTTGTGATTAGAATGTTAAAGGTTACAGAAACATTTCTTACAACCTTCTACCAACTGCATGTTCACGGAAAATATATTATTACTTGAGCATTTATTTTTAATATTCTAAGAACTTTAAAATGTTTTTATGTTGTGATTAGAACGTTATTTTAAAGGTTACAAAAAAGTTTTTTGGAATGTTCATGAAGTACAAATAACATCATGAGGCTGTTGAGAGAATGTTGATCTCAAAACATATATCATGAGAACATATATCAAATATTAAAGTATTAAAGTTGGGTATTTGCATTGCTTTGACCTTTCTCTGTACCTCTCACCTTCTCATATGCCACGACTGGTTGATTATGTACGACGCCAGAATGCTATTGGTCTATAGCAAGAATGAAAACAGTAGGACATTTTTGGCAATTTAGGCAAATTTGGCCAGTATAGTGTCTTGCCTTAAAGTCTTGGTTCCTCCCAAGGTTTCTTCCTTATCTACTTATCGTCTTAGTGAATCTTCCTCGCCACAGTTATCTTTCTCAGCACTGCCAGACTGTACTGTGAAAGGCTCTAAACAATAAATTGAGTTGACCGACTGGTCAGCGAGGCAGCAAGGCTGCTGCTTTCGATTTCAGACACAAACAAAACGTCCTTCCATCAGCTACACAGTGTGGCGAGAAAGAGTGCGGCCCATTATTCAATCCTGGGAGAGCTTCCACACTCTTCTCCATGTGGTTTCTATTTTCTCTGTGCTCAGCAGCGCAGCCCCTGACTCTTATCCGCGACTCTCAGTGTCCTCCCCAGAGAGCCGCCCTCAGCAGAGCCGGGCGCCAGCGCTGCAGGTGAGCAGCCCTTAATGAGAGAGGTGCCTTTGGCTCCTGCACAAGCGTCGAGGGGGAAGGGATGCAGGCCTTGTAAAATTCCGATGCTCATCTGTGTTTCCCTCCTCTTGGCTCTAACTATAGATTAATGCTGAGAGAGACAGTTAGATGGCAAGATACCTATAAACAGCCTACCCTGGAGTCAGCGAGCTGTGTCTACTTCGACGGCATCAGTTGGCTGGTGACTGCTCACGAACCTGTTCTCATTCGCTTGGCTAGAGGAGGAGAGATTTACTGCGGCGGCTTGTCATTTTCCCCCTCATTACCTAATCTTCTCTCAAGGACTGCCTCCGAATTTACAGAAAGTCAATTAAGCCATTCTGACCAGCAATCCCAGTGGTTATTAATCATTTCCCAGGGTTACTAATCAGGCCTGCAACAGGGCAGTACAAACGGGGCCTGCTTTCATCTCCGAGGTACAAGCTACGGGGAAATTTATGGCGCATTGTAAAGAGAATTGCAAAGACAAATGAAACATGTTGATGTGCTGAAACAAGACACCATATGTTTGGATATAACCTGGACTCCCTCTGGCCTTGTAATACAAACACTCATGCCTACATTTACAAACGAACACATTAGCACATTTAAGGAATGCTTCATTACCAAAATACCAATGTTGGAAAGATCATTTTGCTAACTTTGCCTGAATGTTCTTTAAACATTTAGAAAATGCAGTTTTTTTAATGTAAAAAAAAAAAAAATCATGCTTATGTAAACATTAACAGAACATTCCATTTTATCATTTTGCAAACATTAATGGAATGTTCATTTTAAATGTTATCTTTTCATTCTGAAACAAGTTTAACAAACTCCTAACTTAAATGTTTCAGGAAAATGTTCAGTGAATGAAGTATAAATCATATTTTTGTGATAACATTATTAAAGACCAGATAACTTTGATGAACGTTCTGTTAATATTACTGGAAGAACATTACTAAAATATACCTTATAATCAGGGTAGCACCATATTTAACTTTTGAAAGTTATGAAAATGAGGCTGAGAGTGATTGTAAGTACAGTGCATTTAATGGATTGCTTAGCTTAAGAAATGTCTTTCTAAATATATAAATGGACATAAAGTTCTAAGTTATAAAAATTATGTGATCTAGGACTATTATAAAGTGCATGCCATTGTAAAGATTGTAAGTCTATCCCTCAAAGCCTTGTTTTTATCTGTGCTAAATTCAGTATGGCATCTAATCTGACTAAGGTCTTTTGTTTATAACTTTGAGAGACCCTAACCAGGGCTGCTTTTCTCAAAATCATTGTGAGTGAATGGTGGCAATGGTTCTGCGATCTACTTAGACTTACAATGCTGTTGGGAAACACCGCTCAGAATGTTAGCCAAAGTGGGTAGCAGGGCTGTGCACAGTTCAAAACATAATTTGAATTGCATGGAGGCAGCAAACAGGATAGAAATTGAATTTGAATATTAAAATGAATTGAAGTTCAGAGTAGTTCGTTTGACTGTGTTTTAGCTTGTACAGCAAATCAAACATTCAGTCTTGCACTTTCAGAAAAAAAAAACAAAAAAGGTACAAAAGCTGTCACTGGGGCGGTTCCTTTTCAGAATGTATGTGCATAGAAACCAAAATTCACCCTTTAGGGGTAAATATAGTACAAAGGTGTACCTTCTGCCCCAATAACAGCTTTTGTACCTTTTATTCTGAGAGTATGGCTTCACAATACCTTGTTTAAAAGTCTTGAAAAAAAAAGCTTTAAAAGCCACCTATTTTCATTATATTTAATAATTACATTTTGTATATTATGGGGGATGAACACTTAATTTCACAGAAAGAATTCACTGGGTTAATTTCTCTGCATTGCAATTTAAGTTCATCTGAACATCTTTTCATCTCTAGATATATGACTCAGTTTGCCTTTCAATTCATGTGACTTGTTCATTTGTTTTATGATCCGCCAGGCATAAAGTCACAAGTTTGGTCACCTTGAAAATTAACAGCAAGGCACATGATTTGAAGTATCCTTCATGTTTTTAGTGCAAACTTCTTAAAGGAGTAGTTCATCTAAAAATAAAAATTTGCTGGAATTTTTCCCAGCCTCAGGCCATTCGAGATGTAGATGAGTTTGTTTCTTCATCAAATTTGGAGAAATGTAGCATCACATCACTTGCTCACCAATGGATCCTCTGCAGTGAATGGGTGCCGTCAGAATGAGAGTGATGAAAAAAAAACAATAATCCACAAGTAATCCACATCATTCCAAATCTGACATTTAAATCTAAATCTGTTCTGAATTTTAATTTTTGGATGAACTATTGCTTTAATACTTTGTTCAAAGCCCTATATAGCAAACCTCACCAATTTAGACTAAAGCTACATATATCTTGGAGACACGGAGCTCTGATAACTAAAACTATGTTATGTTATCTTGTATCTCCCAATATTTTTTCATTTAAAGCCTGACTGAGGGTTAATATGTATTCTTGAAGCGGCACGGTTGCAGAGAAGTTCTCATCAGGACCAGCCCATGTGTGACACATTCATCAGTTTGCTGCTGAAATGATTTCATGGACAGAGGTGCGGGTTATCGGCACAGTCATCTTTGCCCGTATCAGTGCCTAAGAATTGAATTTTAGAAATCATATACCATTTTTTATCTCTTTAATCCGTTGGCTGATGATGGTGAAGACACGGACATGTGTAGCATATGGTTTTCACTCGCAATTAACAAAATCTGTTCATGCATCATTGCTTCTCATTTGCTTAACAAGACATAGTGTCATCACCTTGTCATTTTGCACTATGAACAGCGTTAGTGACTCATAAACTGTGTTGGCTGCATCATGACGAGGCCCACTGTTGAACATTGAAAAGTCTGAAATTGAAATTGTGTCATAGTCTTAATATTTTATGGGCCAATTATATCAGTCACTCTACATTTTTTGCATTCAAAAGTTAAGCTGTATGATATGCTGACAGTATTTTCTACTCATCCCACAGTTCTGCACTGAAGTCTACAGTGCAAGACATGCTTTTTGAAATGTAAAGTGATCTAAAAGTAATCTAAATAGATGTAAAGTAATCTAAATGGCCCTTGGTTAGTTTAGTTTTGGTTATGCACTACCTTAAGAGTGCTATAGCATTTCTTTCTTTTTTTTTTTTGCTGTAGTTATGACATCTACCAGCAGGGGACCATGCTATCTGGCTAAGTGTACAATGCTAACCTGACACATTGTGTGATCACTTGTATAAAACAGCCCCTTCATGTGCAAAAGCTTTATGTAACAGCCCTTGTGAAAAAGAGTTAAACCCGTTCACACTTAGCACTAAAAATCGCTCACATGTATTAAAGAATAGCAGAGTCCACACCATAATTATAATGATAACAGCACAGAGAAACGATATAGTTGGAATCACATTTTTTTCCAGCTGATAAAAACATGATGATCATGCACTGAGAATAAACAGACAATATCGTCTGCTGGTGTGGACACTAATATCGTTATCTTTATAGTTAACATTCTTGGTGTGAACGGGGCTTTACACTTTATTTTAAGGTGTCCTTGTTACACTGTAATTATACATTTAAGTACTGAGTAATATTAATTAACTACATGTACTTAGGCTTAGGGGTAGGACTTGGTTTAGGGTTACTTGCATATAATTATGCATCATTTATTGTTATTACAATAGTAAGTAAAGTGTAACAAGGGCACCTTAAAATAAAGTGTTACCAAAGAAGTGTGTACTTGTAATAAATGTGTACTTATAGTGTACTTCACATATATATATATATTGTCAAATGAAAACTTTTACTTTTAAGTACAAATCATTGCTTTAATAATCTTTTGTCATGCTTTAAAGAAGTACACCTATTTTGAAGTGTTGAATTATATACTAAAGCACAGGTAATTTTTAATCATTTTAGTTTTATTTGATAAAATATAGTAATATTATTTGATATCATATTTAAGGGTATTACAGTATATTTTAAATCCACTAAATTGCACCTTCATAATTACAAATGTGTAAATACAAATATATACCAGCTTCCATATAAATGACATTAAATATATTTTATTTACCATAAATAAATGTACATTCAGAATTACAGGAGTAATTATTAAAAAAAAAACGTACATATAAAGATGCAGTAACGTTCTACTCAAGACATTTTCATTTATTTGTCAAATAACATGCAATGAAGAAAACACTGTCTGAAAACATAGCATTCAGCATATTATTTTACATTATTATTATTTATTATTCAGTACTCTTTTTATGCTTTAAGTTGTGCTAAAGTGTACTTCGTTTTCAGTGTACTTCAGTCTCTTGATGACAGCATGTATAATTGACCAAATAATGTGTTTTGTAACATTTATTTCAGTGCAATGTCTTTCCCCATTGTACTGTAAAGACTCTTGTTTTTTACAAAATGATTATCCGGATAATTGACAGCATGTCGCAGAGTTTAACGTCTAATAATTAACTTACATATTTTCACCTCAGGCTTATCAGTTCAGTCTTCCATCACGCTGTTATGAGTTTCACTCTCCAAAACTGTGTTCATAATTACTACTTGAAAACATTTCTTCATGCAGTGCACTGTTAAATGAACTAATTTATCACAATATTCTATGTGTCTGCTAAAACATGTTCAAATGGGCCCATGCATTTTCCCCAAGGTTTGTATTTGGCTAACACTTCTTTAGATGAGGAGAGCAGATCCTTCACTATGCAAGCAATTCCCCTGCTGTGATTAAAGATGCAGGCTAGAATTATAGCTAAAGGTGAAAATGTATTTTTAAGCACCACTAATTAGTTCGGAGTATTTCCGCCATATCAATATGTGTGTAGATAAATGCTGGGTTTGGAGGTAAATTCAACACTTTATAAACATTGCCTTGAGAGAAACAGTCTGCTGCCAATACTGCTGAACCACTCCTAAATCAGAAAGGAAATGTAAAATCTCTGTGTCTATACAGTGTATTGACCACTTCATTTGGAAACATTGTGTGACTCTGTTTTAATTAAATAAATCCCTCTTTTGTAGAACATGCTGTATTTGCGGTTAGTTGTTTACTGTGGAAAAGCGCATCATTTGTGACAAGCACTTTAGTAATCTAGAAAAACATAAGATAATTTGGTTATTAATTTATTTGTGTTCCAGTGTGGCATTTATGTTGTACTGTATTTGTATTTTGGGTTATTAATATGTCAGTGCAGGAAACAATGAGACAGCTGATGTCGGGAGTCTTCGCTCAATGTTTTGAGAAAATACACAAGCTGTCAGCCTGTCACAGTCATCCACCGCAACATATGGGTTCATTAACTTCTGTGCGTGTGCACATCTATTGAGCTGTGCATTACACTGCCAGAAAGAGACGGCTGGTAGTTCAATACGTGAGGGTGGGAAAGAAATTGGATTCATGTTAAAGCAACTGTATGTAGCTTTGTGTAATTTGTACAGAAGCTTGTTTCCACCACAGGATAAAAAAAAAGTTAACTTCTTATCTCACGATTCTGACTTATTTCATGAAGTTCTGAATTTATATCTCACAATTCTGACATTGAGGTAGAAACAAAAAACTGATTTTATGAGATTTCCTGTCACAAAGTTAAAAAATGTAATTGTGACAGAATTGTAAGACAAAAAAGTCATTTTTTATTTTGTGGCAGGAACAAAAAAACAAATGTGAGATGTAAACTCAGAATTGCAAGAAAAAAAAGTCAGAATTCTGCCAACAAAAAAACAACTTTATCGCAACTTTTTTTTTTTGCAATTGCGAGTTATAAATTCCGAGACAAAGTCTAAATTTAAAAAAAAAAAAAATAGTAGAATAAAAAGTCACAATTAAATGTTTTATTTCATGGTGGGAAGAAAAAACAATTGCAAGATGTAAACTCAAAATTCAGTGAAAAAAGTGAAGAATTGTGAGACGTAAACTCATAATTGCGAAAAAGTCAGAATTGTATTTTTTTGCGTGACGGAATTGCAAGAATTGCAAGAAAAAAGCCTGTTTTTTCCCCCCATCACAAAATAAAAAAATATTACTGTGACTTTTTATCTCATAATTTTTTTTCTCACAACTGTGAGTTAGAAATTTTGAAAATGTCAGATTCGTGATATAAAATGTCACAATTACCTTCTTTTTTTATTCGGAGTGTCTATTTACACTAAGTGAAAATAGCCTGCTTAGTTGGCAGAGGCTATTTACACTAACTCCGCCCACCAACGTGTGATTGGGACAGTCAACACTACAAAAGCCGCTGGTTAAACATCAGTAGTAGATGATAATGCACATGCTTTTTGACACGATCAACACAAGTTCGAACCCGCCTTTTGCCGAACTTTTTTTTCTCCCTTTTCAAATCTCATATCACATCGGAAAGGCATTTATTTTCAATAACAATTAAGTAAATAATCAATAAGTTGAGAATAAAGTATCGGGTAGGGTTAGGGTAGGTGTAGGGAGGGCTTTACAGTACCAGTAAGGTGGCATCCATTTAATCATTTGAATTAAAATTATAATTCACACTCAATACGTTATTATTACATACTGTTTTATGATGTACTACAGTAATGAGGTGCAGAAAATTGCCACTATTTGCAATAAGTAGTATAAATAGCAGAAAATCCTGCTTATTTTAACATAGTGTAAATAGAATCTATTGCTGTTTACACTTAGTGCAAATAGCCGCTGCGTTTTTTATTTTATGGTGGGAACAAAAACAAATGCGAAATGTAAACTCAGAATTGAGTTTATATCTCACAAATCTGGCTTTTTCTTTCTTTCTTAGAATTGCAAAAAAAAATGAAATGTAAAATCTGTACATGCTCACTCAAAATGTACAATATTACATTTTACAGTAATTTGTCAAATGCATTTGAAAACATAGAAACCGTACGAGAATGGCATTTAAACAAAATATTTAATGATGCTAACTTGATATGTTATCAAGAGGAATACGCTGTGGCACCTAATCAGGTGAAAATATTTGTGGCGAGTTGCTTCATAAACACCCTCACATTTATCTCTATTGCTCTGAGTGTCAAGGGCTAGAAAGGCAGAGTAATTTGCTCCTCCTTTTTCCCGGTGAGTTTCATTTAGCCTCCTGATGTGAGTTATTATCTACCCATCAGAAAACAGGGCCAGAACAGATGATGTTTACCTCCTTGATGGTGTGGTGGGGGGCAGAGAGAGATCATTTGTCATAAAAGCTTGCACTCTTCCTGCTTTAAGTGATCTGTTCGGCCCACTCTTTAAAAGAGGAGCCGCACACAGCAGCTCAGAGTCTCACTGAGAGCACTTCTATTTATTAGCTGTGTTCGCTCTGCTAAGCAGCACATTTATTATTGCTCATACTTAGGGTTAAGGGTTGGTTCTTAGAGGTCTGGTCTATTATCTTAAGCCTAACGGATCACAAAATCGGTGCAACAATCCCATAGACTAGAGCTGTGTCCGAAATCACATACTGCTTGGTAGGCAGCCTACTTCATGAAACTTGCTTCATGACCATAAAAGGGGTCATATGATGCTATTTTCATGATCATTATTTTGTACATACTATACTGTTTTTCCTGTATGAAATTGTATATGCACATATGCAAAATCACCTTGCTGGAAGACAAAGGATTGTAAACTTTCCCTCCGGAAGTACAATTCCTCATTGATCTCCTGATGGTGTGATATCTTCATGCTTTGAAAGATCACTGTCACTGAACACAAGAGAGAATAAAGTTAGTGAAGATGATGCTTTGCTAGAAGTCTTCGAAGGTCCCCTTAGTCAACATATTGAATTTCACTAATACCGATAACTAGGTTGGACTGCACTGGCCGATAATCAATCAGTCAAGGGATGGTTTTTAAAACAGATACTGAATGAAAACTAAAATAGTGCTGAAAAAAAAAACGGTACTGAACCATGAAAATGTAACTTTTTTTAAATGGAATAAAAATGTAAATATTACTGTTTATTATGCATTAATCATTAATGTTAGTTCATAGTGCATTAACTAATGTTAACGGATGCAACTTTAAAATTTGAAAATGATATCAAGGTTACATTTTCACAGAATGTTCTTTACCTTATGAAGGATGATTATTTTATTATTTTGTAGGAAACAGTAAATCGCGCGCGCGCACGCACACACACACACACACACACACACACACACACACACACACACACACACACACACACACACACACACACACACACACACACACACACACACACACACACACACACACACAGGTTTGTTTTGCTATCCTTGTGGGGACTTTCCATAGGTGTAATGGTTTTTATACTGTACTTACTGTATGTGCTATTGTCCTACACCAACCCTACACCTAAACCTACCCCTTACAGGACACTTTCTGCATTTTTACTTTCTCAAAAAAAACTCACTCTGTATGATTTTTAAGCTTGTTTCCTCATGGGGACCTAAAAAATGTCGACATAAGGTCAACATGTACTGGACATTTGGTCCCCTCAATGTAGCATAAACAAGAACACACACACACACACACACACACAAATTAAGTGTGAGATTATATATATATAATCTCACACTTAATTTGCATCTGTTTCAGAACACACAAATTGAAAATGAACAAAGTGGCGCAGATGAGTTTGAAGTTTGGCGTTTCTGATTTGTTTACATGTTTCTGTCGGCTGCATGAACATATCAGTTTGATATCACTAGCTTTAAATTTTTGTAACTTTGCTGGTTAAAGAATGCCTAAAAGTGACCAACTGGACATAAACTAATGCAAATAGATAATTACAATCATGACATCAAACATTTGGGTCGGACTTGTGTGTATTTCTGTCACTGTTTTAACCGTTTGCGGTGCTGCTAATGTTATCATTCTCTCTGTCAGCAAACATAGCCTACTGCTGGTCTTTCTTTCTCTACTAATGCAGCACCTGGTCAAAAAATGTATTACTTTAAAATTATATGAAACCAGTGTCAACCAGTGTGATTCTGCCTCTAGAGGTCGCTCTTGTGCTATAATGACATTAGACCTTCTATCGGCATGGATTTTTGTTGATATCGGTGCCGATTAATAGGGTTGTGGCTCGAAGGGATACAGCTCTGATCGGAAACTAAGACATTTAATTTTCTACCTATTAGATTGTGTTTTATTAACGTCTACACCTACCCCAACCCTAAACCTACCCCTTACAATAATGCAAAAATAGTAATTATTTTTATACAGTGTGACAAAAATTATGCTGTATCGATGCCCAGTACACTGTAAAAAAAAAAAAGTTTAGCCAACTTAAAATTTTAAGGCAACCAGCTTCAGCAGACTTTTGAGTTCTCTTAACTTGTCATTTTAAGTTTATACAATAAAAATTTGAGAATCTCCCACAAAAATAAGTTGAGCAAACTCAAAAATCTGCTGAAGCTGGTAAAAAAATTTTTTTAAGTTTGCTCAACTTTTCTTTTCTTTTTTTTTTACAGTGTAGCCCATATATATCCAGCACAGTTATAGTTGAGTAAACTTTGAGGGCTGTGAATGGGAAAATACCACAAATATATTTTGTGCATTCCCATTTGCTCAAATAGCAAAAGAAAAACTATACGATAGTGTTTTCATGACTTTCAATCAAAGGAAAAATTTGAGAGAGACTGATAATGGCAATCAGAAGAGAAAAAAAATTCAAATTTACCGTCCCACCCTCGCATTAGTGATTAATTTTTTTATAATTTGATGCAAAGGTGATATAGTACAAAGTATAGTATTATAAATGTAGGCTACATACATAAAAAAAATCGAAATATAAAAAACCTTCGAGGATTTAAGATACTGATGACCATTGACACGCAGTATCACAGTCTTGTGAAAAGGGTCAAAAACCATCAATCAGTCACTAGTTACCTGATACAAATACTTTTATTGATCATAATTAATTAATACAAATTCGCAACATATATTGTTTTTGCATACTAAGAATTCAGTCATACTATTCTGTTTTTCACATCTTATGAATTTTAACATACTGCATTTTTTTTCTTCTTTTTTGCATATGAATTCAGACATTCTACTCTTTTGGCCTACTTTTTTCTAGCATCACAGCAATGAGTTTTCGCTCACTTTTCTTAAGAAAAAGTTTTTTTGTCATGTCAGTACATTGGAAACAGTTTGCTTTGCTTATTGCACGCTCTTTTAATTTATTGCTATGGATAACATTAATACTGCTCCATCTGTACAAAGAATCACTGACTCATCAAATCAAGGTACCACAGTCATTATGTTGCAAGGTGAGCCTTGAGAGATTCATAATGAACTCAAGTTAAATCTATAGTCCGACCCCCGGCCTGGCTGACTTGTTTTGATTCAGGCTGTTTGTCAGATGCAGATATTTCTCAGTAGCTCCTGCATGCTGTACAGGTGAACAGAGACGTGAGCCACAGGGCGCCGAGGGTAAACAAGAAGAAAACTGATTACATGAAAGAAGCATTTAAGAGGAAAGAAATATACGTGACCTCAAAACGAAATCAGGTTCTAAATGGCACCAGACTGGAGTATTTGTCTAACATGTTCCAGAGAGGGCAAGCTGTCACTATTGAAAAATGAACACAGAATAGCTGTGTGTTTGCCATGACGATGGGGTGGTTTGTGACCCGTGAGAGATACTCGGGAATGCCTCGGGGTGCAGGCGACATTTTATTCATGCTATTTCGCCACTCTGTGAATATGTGGTTCATTTGCAGCCATGGCCTGCTTGGGCTTGGTTCTGTTTCTCTGTCACTTCACCTCATGTGCTTTGCATATCAGGCCTGGCTTCTTCAGCCGCTCTCTATGAAGAGGTGTCATCGCTCTGTCAGCATTAGGTAGCATCACAATCATGTGAGAGTCAGGGTGCTAATTTATAAGAATGAGTTAAAAAAAAATCAAGCCTCATGTACAATATAATGCATAAAATGCATGGGGATTTTCAGCCAAGTCTGGGTCATTTGGGTCAGATTTGAAGAAAAGCGTTATTTGTTGTCTATAACACAAATTTACATATAACACATTTGAATAAAATTAAATTATAAAATCAGCCTATAAAATAATATCATAATATAAATAATATTATAAAATAAGCATTATTAAATCCTTATTAATGCAGATCTCTTGGCTGTTCCGCATTTGCATTTAGCCTATAAATGTAGGCTATTGTGAGATTGGAAATGTATTTTCTTGCTCCTGAAATACATTTTGAAATATGTTTTGGTACACGAGGGTTGAAACTAAATATTTTGGTCCAAAAAAATTATAAATAAATAAATATATATACAGGTGCTGGTCATATAATTAGAATATCATCAAAAAGTTGATTTATTTCACTAATTCCATTCAAAAAGTGAAACTTGTATATTATATTCATTCATTACACACAGACTGATATATTTCAAATGTTTATTTCTTTTAATTTTGATGATTAGAGCTTACAGCTCATGAAAGTCAAAAATCAGTATCTCAAAATATTAGAATATTTACATTTGAGTTTGAATAAATGACCATCCCTACAGTATAAATTCTGGGTATCTCTTGTTCTTTGAAACCACAATAATGGGGAAGACTGCTGACTTGACAATGATCCAGAAGATGAACATTGACACCCTCCACAAAGAGGGTTGGTCACAGAGGGTCATTACTGAAAGGTGTGGCTGTTTACAGAGTGCTGTATCAAAGCATATTAAATGCAAAGTTGACTGGAAGGAAGAATTTGGGTAGGAAAAGGTGCACAAGCAACAGGGATGACTGCAAGCTTGAGAATACCGTCAAGCAAAGCTGATTCAAACACTTGGGAGAGCTTCACAAGAAGAGAACTGAAGCTGGAGTCAGTGCATCAAGAGTCACCACGCTCAGACGTCTTCAGGAAAAGGGCTACCAAGCCACTTCTGAACCAGAGACTACGTCAGAAGCGTCTTACCTGGGCTGTGGAGAAAAAGAACTGGACTGTTGCTCAGTGGTGCAAAGTCCCCGTTTCAGATGAAAGTAAATTTTACATTTCATTTGGAAATCAAGGTCCCAGAGTCTGGAGGAAGAGTGGAGAGGCACAGAATCCATGTTGCTTGAAGTCCAGTGTGAAGTTTCCACAGTCTGTGATGATTTGGGCTGCCATGTCATCTGCTGGTGTTGGTCCACTGTGTTTTCTGAAGTCCACAGTCAACGCAGCCATCTACCAGGACATTTTAGAGCACTTCATGCTTCCTTCTGCTGACAAGCTTTATGGAGATGCTGATTTCATTTTCCAGCAGGACTTGGCACCTGCCCACACTGCCAAAGGTACCAAAAGCTGGTTCAGTGACCATAGTGTTACTGTGCTTGATTGGCCAGCAAACTCGCCTGACCTGAACCCCAGAGAGAATCTGTGGGGTATTGTGAAGAGGAAGATGAGAGACACCAGACCCAACAATGCAGAAGAGCTGAAGGCCGCTATCAAAGCAACCTGGGCTCTCATAACACCTGAGCAGTGCCACAGACTGATCGACTCCATGCCACGCCGCATTGCTGCAGTAATTCAGGCAAAAGAAGCCCCAACTAAGTATTGAGTGCTGTACATGCTCATACTTTTCATGTTCATACTTTTCAGTTGGCCAAGATTTCTAAAAATCCTTTCTTTGTATTGGTCTTAGGTGATATTCTAATTTTATGAGATACTGAATTTGGGATTTTCCTTAGTTGTCAGTTATAATCATCAAAATAAAAAGAAATAAACATTTGAAATTTATCAGTCTGTGTGCAATGAATGAATATAATATACAAGTTTCACTTTTTGAATGGAATTAGTGAAATAAATCAACTTTTTGATGATATTCTAATTATGTGACCAGCACCTGTATATGTGTGTGTGTGTGTGTGTGTGTGTGTGTGTGTGTACTTTACAATTTAAATACCCATACAGCAATATACATTGCATCTGTAATGCATCTCAAACAGATCAGCACATGACAGATTTGTTGTAATAATGCATTTTCTGTGCAAGCAGTGACAGATCACATACAGCAGCGGTATAAGAAGGTTTTGCTTGCAAGCATTTAATAAAAGGACAAAAACTCTGGGGACTTGCGGCATAAAATTTTAAGCAAAAGAACTGTGTCTGAATCCTCGGCCGAGTTCAAAAATGAAATCTTTGTATGGAATTGGAATTAGATACAGACAAACACATCAAAGCCATGATTATTGAGCTGGTTTGTTTCCCAGCAGATAAGTGTGGGAACGGCAGCCATAATTTCAGATGTGAATTAGTTTCATCATTTACAAACATGTGGGAAGCTATGTAATCATGTTACTAGTTTGACTTTGAAACCGAACAGTCTATTGCACGGTATCTGGGGAAATAATAAAAGGAGACTGTTTGTTTCATATGAGCTGGATAAACACAACTCAAAAAGCAAAGTTTTCTTTCTCTTTGAAAATCGAAATCACCGTGCACTCTCTATTTTTCATTGGTGAGCCGTGCCTCGCTCTCTTTGTTTATGAGTAGCCATGCTATAATAAATAAAGGTCTTATCAGTTCAGTAAGCATTCAGACAGACCCTTTTTTTTGTGTGCACTGATGTTAAATGTGGCCTCATTTCCCTTCCTGCATTCTTATTCACCATGGAATTTTCCTTGGGGGCCAATAGCACTCATTGGAAATCAATGGGAATAAAGCATGAGGGAATTGCAGAGATCAATTATTTCAAAAATGTGTTTGGCGTGAGGCCATTGTGGTTGGTTTTCTAATTTGGCTAGTTAATCAGCCTTAACCCAGGGCACAGAGAAGGAGAGTCTGGCTTTATGTTGTAGTCAGCCCCCCCTCTCCCGCTCGTTTTTTCAGTGTCAGAGGAAATAGAGTGTTCTCAGTGAGGACAAACAGGGAGGCAGCTGGCTTGCATGCATGTTTGTGTGTGTGCATCCTATATTTAGGTCCTTTGCTTGTTCTGACAGCTGTTTGTGTGTTCTTTAATTAAAAGCACAGCCAAATGTAAAGCTCCATGGATGTTCCATGCACACACACCACCATCAAACACATCCATTCTGTACAGCAAAAAAAAAAAAAAAAAAAAAAAATATATATATATATATATAAATAAATTTCAAATATATTTCAAAATATTTTAAAAAATGCTTAAAAAATATTTATATATAAATATAGTAATTTAAATATAATATAATATTACTATTTATACTGTATTTAAATTACTATATTTATATATAAATATGCTTCAAATATATTTATATATAAATATAGTAATTTAAATATAATATGAAT
Source organism: Acrossocheilus fasciatus (assembly GCA_036784905.1). Classification (NCBI taxonomy): domain Eukaryota; kingdom Metazoa; phylum Chordata; class Actinopteri; order Cypriniformes; family Cyprinidae; genus Acrossocheilus; species Acrossocheilus fasciatus. Next base: position 3,213,070 of record CM071951.1, read on the forward strand.
AGTAATATAAGTCTAATATATTTTCTATCAAATAATATATACCACCACCAAACACATTCACTCCAGATATATAAATTTAAGATATATAAATTTCAAATATATTTCAAAATATTCCAAAAATGCATCATAGATTTTTTGTGAAAACGTAACGTGTAAATGTTGAGTCATATATCTGTCTATAGATGGTGACAGATTTCTTTCTCTTTTTGTAAATATTTTTTCTCTGGTTGCATTGCTATGAATTATATATGTGCAATATAATACAAGCACAGTGTATATTATAACACGTGTAAATTGTTGAGTCATATATCTATAATATTATTGATTTTAATACTGTGTACTGTATATTGTTTAAAGAGTATCATATTTCTGTCTGTCCATCCATCCATCCATCCATCCATCCATCCATCCATCCATCCATCCATCCATCCATCCATCCATCCATCCCACCACCAAACAGCAAAAAAAAAGAAATGTGTGTGTATAATATATTTATACCAAAATATACAAAAATGGCCAAAAAATATATTTGCATAAATATATTTTCTACCAGTATATATATATTTTTGGCATTTTTAAAATAAAAGTATATTTTAAAAATATAAATATATAAAAAACAAACATTAAAAAAAATATTTTCCACTATATATTTCATTTCAAGAAAATACATAAGTCAAATTTGAAGAAAATCTTTTTTGTTATCTAGGCCTATAACATGTAAAATTAAGCACAGAACATACTTTACAATGTTCATCAAATTATATATAATGTAATGTAGGCTACTGTAAGCCTGGAAATGTATTTCCTTGGCCCTGAAATACATTTTGAAATATATTTTGGTATGTGAGGGTTAAAATGAAATATATTAAACTAATAAACTAAATAAATGCCGTATCTGACTCAGGACATATCAGATAATTTTTCTACAAATGAACGTAATGTCCTCTGTAATGGGAGCGCTTGAGGTTTATTTCTGATGATGGCCCGTCAGGTCCAGAAGGCAAACAGGACCTTAGACGGCTCGCCTAGAGGTCAGGCAGAATGTCACAACATCACAGACGCCACACTGATGACAGGCCGCTCTTAATGGACATGCACAGCCGTATCAGGTCACCGCCGAACTGAAGCGGGCTGAAGCGGCTTGATGTTCTTCTCATCGTGGTGGAATATCAGCGTCCAGTGGCATGTTCAGTCATTAATTCAATCTTGTACAGTGGCTTCTTCTGTTATGGTGCCATCGCCCAGAGCTGAGAAGCACAATGCATTTCTCAATGGAGAATGACATATAATAACCTGTCGAACCAGAGCAGAAGCAGAATGAGAGCACAGGTGCGCTGCAGATGGATGGTAAAGGCATTTGGCAGAGGACCACCTGCTGCAGAAACAGCTAACATTTGGTTTCCAAATTAGATTCAAGGCCTTCAGACAAGGATAATTAAGTTGATCCAATGTGACAGATTTTCGACTTTGTTTCATAGCAGGGGGTTGAATATTTTGATCCAAGGTTTTTTTTTAACCGTTTTGTGACAAATCTCTTGCATTTGTTCCAAATATTTTGATCTGCGGATTTGTTTGTATATCTCTTTTATTTTTTTCTCTGATTGCAATAATATGAATATAAAATATGAGCAATAAAATACATGCATACTAGATTTTTTGTGAAAACGTAACATGCAAATGTCGAGTCATATAGATGGTGTAAATATTTTTTCTCTGGTTGCATTGCTATGAATTATATATGTGCAATATAATACAAGCACAGTGTATATTATAACACGTGTAAATTGTTGAGTCATATATCTATAATGTTATTGATTTTAATACTGTGTACTGTATATTGTTTAAAATGTGTATCTATCTATCCATCTTGATTTGAGAGTTTATTTTGATCTGCAATATTGTTTTTCCTCACGTTGCAATGCTATAAATTAGATATGAGTAATATAATATACAAACACTGTGCACATGTAAATTGTCAAGTAATATATCTGTAATATCAATTTTAATGCCTTGTACTGTATATTTTTAAATTGTGCATCATCTAGAGTGGCAGATTTGAGTGTTTTGGCATCACTGCACAGTTTGATCTCTGGGAACTGTTTTAACCTTTTGTGTCAAATACAAGTGTTGCTTTTAACCTTAAAAAATGTTGTTGTTCAGGTTGGTCTTGCGCAGCCGGCTCCATGTGTGGTTTGAATGGAACCACACATGGTGCACATACGGATATAACCATAATTAAGAAAACATCACAAACAGAAGGTGCTGTAGGATCCCAGAAATGGCAAAGTTAGGAAAATACAAACAACAGATTGACATCCCGCAGCATGAAAACTGAGCTACCTTAACAGTGCTTAGATTTACTGTTGCTCTCTCTCTCTCTCTCTGGCACGGACAACGCTGCAAAGATTTTAACATTGTGATTATTACAAGCGGCTGTAGTAGATACAAAAGTACATTCTGCATCCAGCTGAGCAAGAAATGAATGCCTATACGTGTGTGGGCAATTTTGATAAATGTAAACTCTCGGAAATAATGGCAGGAAACAATAGCCATATAATCAGCCCATGAATAATTGATGCTCTGTAATGGAAGCCTATAAACACTCATTCCCACAGAACTCAGATGACTTGATTACTTCAAACTGCAGAGAAAGCACAAATCTGAAAGAATGATCGAAAACAAACAAAGAAACCAGTCGAATGAGAAAAAAATGAGAAAAGTAATGGACTGCGGTTATAATGAGCCAGTGATAAACTTTGTGTACAGAGGAAACACTGAAAATTTGAGAAGAAAAGCTTATATAAACTGCGCCCTCTGCTGGCCAGATCTTCTCTGTTTCTGTCAGATAAGGGGCCAAAGAATTACAAACACCCAGCAAGGGCCTATTAAAGCTTTTTCAATTACTCTCCAGCCCGTCTCAAACACTCAGTCTTACAGCAGCCAAAGCCATACTGAGTTTTGTCAGGTCCTTAACCTAACCTAACAAACTGAGTACAAGAAAAGCATGCATGAATACTTCAGTGAACCACTCATATGAAACTACAGGAGATCACAAACATAAAGAAAACGAATCTTTCTTTTAAAGAATCTCAAAAAAAAAAAAAAAAAAAAAAAAAAACCTCCCATATTCTGCAGACTTACAAAACAGATAAAAAATTCATGCACCCTTAAAAAATTTAAGTGAATGTCCTGAACTTGTGCAGAACGCAGAGCCAATATTAATGAATAATTTAGCCGTGAGATGTTAACGGGACTTTGGGGTTTAAGGGATGTGTGAAATTGAAATCCCATAGATTCAAAACAGATGTCTGGATTGTTTCATTGCAGGGTAAAGCAGGAGATGATTTATGCGCTGACTAAGGCTGCAGTCACCAGCAGATCTCCCATCATCATTAGGCTTGTCTTGTCTTATCTGTCAATAGATCCACTGCTCATTAATCTGTCTGACTGAAGCATATGCCTATTCATGTAGGACGAATCTTATGACTAGGAACGTATACACAAGATTAGAAGTTCCCGACGGGGTCGCTTTTATGGGAAACTTGGATGACTAATGAAATGCTATGAAAGGCAATGCTATATTTAAAACAGAATTCAAATGCACTTGTTCACCACTAGAGGACACCAGTATTATTTTAAAATACACTTGGACCAGTTGCATTTTCTATATAACTAATTCATCAATTGATCTCTGTATTGCATGTCTTGTTTATAGCACATATAGCACAAGTACAGTGAACTTTAGTTTTAAACAAATGCAATTTTTGATGTGGAATCTATTTCATAAACTAATATCTAACATTAAAGCAGCTAGCTGTCAACAGATCAAATCTGTGTCTGATTTTGATGTTGATTTCGTCTCACCTCACCTCAAAAGAAGTCATAATTGTCTAATGATCTTGATATTTTGAGTATTTGTTTAATTGATATTCACTTTTAAAACATTTTCTGCAGCCTGATGGGGAGACAAGTGAATAACCTCTAAATTATTTTGCATTTAAACCATTCTATTAAACAGAAAGTAATGTATCAGTAACTACAACAGGTTTATAAATAACTACAAACCATTTTGGCCTGAATGGCAGCTTAATTATGTCAAAATTTACAGCACTTTATATTATCATTATATTTATAACAAATATTTCACAAATTGTCCATTTAATTTCAATGTTTATTTAATTTATTTAATACTGCCAATTATTATGTATTTCAAAATCACACAAAATTGCATTTTGCCAAATTTAGCTAACAGGGTAAAAAAAAAAAATAAATTAAAAAAAATAAAACAGCTCAAATTATATTTTATTTATTTATTTTTTAAGTTTAAGCACCTTTCATTGACTATTTGTTGACAAATAAATGCATTAGTTTAAATGTCATTACAAATATCTGTCTCTCTAATAATCACTTAATTAATATAGTTTAACTTATACGTGTACATCGGCAATGAAAACATTATTTTGACTTCAGAAGTGTTTTCAGTCCGTTTCTGAATCTCAGGTACATTGAGCTGTAAGATGACACCTGACCGCAAACATCCAGTTTAGGGCTGCTCTCTCAATCGCCCGTGCCCTTTTCTCTCTTCTTCTGTTCCTACGTGACCACAAGGTACGTGAATGTTTAACTATATTTCAGTACAATGTTCAGTTTTATATCTAACTCGACGTTTTCGCTGCGAACGTGTTTCGTGTAACCAGGTAAACGTGACGTCGCGCGCGACTCACCTGATCTTGATTTCAATGAAAACTTGCTTTTGGAATAAGAGCACAAATGGTTTTGAAATGTAAGCTCAATTATAGTAACATAACCTAAACATAAACGTGTGTCGTGTCTGTATTTACAAATGTCGCTTGGCGTTCGCACCTGTTTGCATATTACAGCAGGTGTTGACGGAAGTACATGGCTAAACAGGTTTACAGTGAGAAATCATTCTGTGGTTAGGTATCTAATATGCACTTTTGACTGAAGTAGCTCTGAATACTTTATGAAACTGTGCCTCAGGTGTGCTGGAGGAGGAGTGCGTGTTCCTGTATGATGGAGGATCTGGTTGTTTTGAACCTGTTGGAGTGTCCTTTGTGTATGGAGCCTTTGGACGCCTCTGCCAAGGTCTTGCCGTGCCAGCACACGTTCTGTATGGCATGCCTTCAGCAGCACGAGGCATCACACCCTCATCAGATGTGCTGTCCGGAGTGCAGAGCTGCTGTTCCAGGATCAGTGCAGGAGCTCCCGACCAACCCACTGCTGCTGAGACTCCTCCAGAGCCTCCAGGATCGGGGTCCGCTGGGCACACCGAGGGACAGATCCGTCAGATACATCAGCTCCGCAGTCCAGGAGGACCTTTTAAGCAGTTACTTTCAAGATCTGCCCAAACAGGGGGTAAGAATATGACATGTGCTTTTGTTGCATTGAGACTTAAATGTCTTTTTTTTTTTTTTTGTAGCTGCTGTTGGTGTGTTTTGTGACTTGCACTTAAGGCTTGCCTGCTTGCCAAGATTAGGCTTGTTTGCTTTTGTTTCTGAATTAAAAATAGTGCTGTCAAACAAATAATCGCATCCAAAATAAAGGTTTTTGTTTACATAATATGTGTGTGTGGACTGTATATAATAATACACACACATGCATGTATATATTTAAGAAAAACGTTAAGTTTATATATTAAATATGTTTATATATGAAATTAATTATATTAATAAAAATACATGTAAATATTTTCAAAATATATGCTATATGCAAAATATATACAAATATATTATGCAAACAAAAACTTTTGTTTTGGATGTGATTAATCGTTTGACTGCACTAATTAAAAGCTTTTATCTTTTAGGGGTTATGATTTATTGTTATTCTGATATGAATATTTTCAAAACTTTCTCTAGTATGTATCATATTACACCGTGTCTGTTGTCGTGCCACATCAAACAGAGCATGATGTTTGTTTTTCAACAGAGCGATAATCACGTGCAGCGTAAATGATGATGAAATGTGTATATTTAAATATATCAGGATGGTTTTTATGTTGTTTTATATGGTAGCTCAGTTTGACAATCCGATCTGCTTAAGAGCTCTATTATCTCTGTGTGTGTTTAACAATGTCCACCGAAACACACTGGGCCTTGGTTTGGTTTAAGTAGGTCGGTGGACTTGAGTTTCATTTGGGAAAAAAGCCATTGCATTTGCACAGTAATGCTGTTTAGAGGTTTGGGAGGCTTCTGAGCTTTTGGGAACCTTTCCCACTGGATATCTCATTTCTAGTATACATGCATTTGAAGTACTGCAAGATAAAGAGCGCTGTTAGATGTTGTGTAATTTGCAAAAGTCAATTGTTCTTTAATTCTATCTTTTTTATTAATATATATTATATATAATAAATATATTTTTGTATTAAAGTTTAACTTTTTCTAATATTGTTTTAGTCTTTTATAGACCAAAACATGATTTTTACAAAATGACAATGTAAGAAATAAACAACAAATACAGAATAAATAAGATTTATAGACTGAATCTCTCTCTCTCAAAAAAAGTCTAGATCATATTTAATTCCCAAAAAATCAAAATATAAAAAAAGCAATAATATTTTGCATAAAGAAAATACAATCTGTCTAAATCTATTTAGATATTAAATTTAGCTTTTTGGTAACACTTTAGAATAGGGAACACTTATTCACTATTTACTACGAATTTTCGCTTAATAAATTCCTAATTTGCTGCTTATTAATAGTTAGTGCGGTAGTTGTTAAGTTTAGGTGTTGGGTAGGATTAGGGATGTAGAATAAGATCATGTAGAATAAGGCATTAATATGTGCTTAATTACTACTAATAAATGGCTAATATTCTAGTAATATGCATGCTAATAAGCAACTAGTTAAGAAACCCTAAAATAAAGTGTTACCGCTTTTTTTATTAATATTATTAAAAAGAGCATAAATTAAAAACAATACAACAGGTACACCATAAAGCATTCTTTAACTTTACTGTCAGATCTGCTTTTCAATTTAAACCAGGGGTCTTAAACTTTTTTTCTGATGTTTTGTACAGAAATCAGTTTACTTTTATTTATAGTCATACATCAGAAAACAACAACAACAACAAAAAAATATATACATATAAAGATCAAATAGAAGATGACACATTTTGGTGTCCGCATCGAATTAAATTTACCAAAGTGATTTTATATACATAGAAAGCATATTAAATGCAAGTAAAGTGTCTACTTTAATGTTTCGAATAACGTTCGGGTGAAAAAAATAAAATATGGGTGAAATAATGTTCCATCGTCATTCATTGTAAAAGATATATTAACATAAAAATGAATCAGCTTACTTATTCTGACCTGTGCTTATTAAAATATATAAAAGAATAAGTGATCGTTCTAAATTTTAGTATATTTTAAATGATTAAAAACCTCTTGCAGACAAATGAGTAAAACCTGATAGTTTGAAGGATGGGCTTAGTAGGATTGGTAGATTTAAGATGAATTAGTTGAATTAATGAATTAGTTTTTGGGGGCTGAACTGTGTGATCCTTAAATAGAGTGTTTTAATCTCATCTAATGATTCTTGTTCTAAATATGCCTGACAAGATTTTTTTTAAAACTAGCGTTACATTGAATGACATTATAGTGGGTGTCGGCTGTAAATCATATTTTTGGCTCAGAAAAAAATTAATTTAAACAGGACAGATTCTAATGTTTGGAGGGAACAATTAAAGCTGTATTTAACTTTTATTGTTTTAATGCTTCAAAACCGTTTTTTTGTCTTTGACCCATTACCATATAGTAAAGTCAGTACATCAGTAGCGTAATTTTTGTAATAATTCATACGTCATCTTTTTTGTGCATTCCAGTAAGTAGAATTAGATGTATTTAATTGTCATGACAATAATGGCAAATATAATTGTCCTAGAATGGCTTCATTATTTCTATTCGAGTTATGATCCAGATATATTCTTGACTGTCTTCCCTGTGCTATTTGTATTTGTTTCAGGTGCAAGCTCAGGCTTTATCTGACTTCCAGGGTAACACACCTGGGGAGCTCATGATGAAGTCAGGTGACATTATTTACCTGCGCTGGAGAGTGGATGATAACTGGTATTACGGCGAAGGCAGAGACAGCAGCGGTCTGGTTCCGGTGGATGTGGTGAGGGTCATCGGCGAGCAGCCGCAGCCGCTGGCCCTCTGCCGAGCACTGTATGACTTCAATGCTAACCATCTGGATCCAGGGGACAGCAAGGAGTGCTTAACCTTCTTCAAGGTTCATTTCTGTACTTTATAGACCTACCCATTTAATTTGATTTCTTCTTCTTTAATCAATGTACCGCCACAATTCAGTTGGGTTGGTACAGTGGCCACAAAAAGTATTTGGACACTTATGCCATAAAACATGTGTGAATGTCATTGCATTAATAAAACACCAAAGCTAGTGGCATCTGCTAAAATTATTCTAGACTGAGCTCTTCTAAGCTATTTTTACATTTACATTTAGTCAATTTGCAGACGCATTTATCCAAAGCGACTTACAATTTGGGAATACATAAAGCGATTCATCTTGAAGAGGCAATCAGACAGAGGAAGTGCTTGTAATACCAAGTCTCAGGCATTGTTCTAATAAGTATAAGCTAGCAAGGGAAGGAATAAATAAAGAGAAAGAGAAAGTTTTTTTTTTTTTTTAAAGTTTAGGATGAAGTCAAGTAGTGTCGAAAGAGATGAGTTTTCAGTTGTTGCTTGAAGATTTACAGGGATCCAGCACTCCGGAGAGGGGTGGGAAGATCATTCCACCAGCCAGGAATAGTGAAGGAGAATGTTCTGGAGGGTGATTTTGAGCCTCTCTGTGATGGTACCACGAGGCGTCGCTCACTAGCAGATCTCAGACTTCTGGAGGGGATGTAGATTCTTAATAGTGAGTGCAAGTAGGCGGGTGCTGAGCCTGTGGTTGTTCTATATGCAAGCATCAGTGTCTTGAACTTGATGCGAGCTGCGACTGGTAGCCAGTGCAAGGAAATAAAGAGAGGTGTAACATGGGCTCTTTTGGGCTCGTTGAAGACCAGTTGTGCCGCTACATTCTGAATCATTTGTAGAGGTTTGATTGTGTTTGATGGAAGTCCAGCCAGAAGAGCATTGCAGTAGTCCAGCCTAGAAATGACAAGGGCCTGAACAAGAAGTTGTGCAGCATGCTCTGTCAGAAAGGGCCTGATCTTTCTGATGTTGTGTAGTGCAAACCTGCAAGCTCGAGCAGTCTTTGCAATGTGGTCTTTGAAGGTCAGCTGGTCATCAAAGATTACACCAAGATTTCTGACCGAAGTTGATGGGGTAATTGTTGATGAACCTAACTGGATCGTGAAGTCATGCTGGGGCAGGGAAAACAAGAAGCTCAGTTTTTGCCAGGTTGAGCTGTAGGTGATGTTTTTTCATCCATGCCGAGATGTTCGCCAGGCAGCTTGAGATCCGTGCAGCTACCGTTGGATCATTTGGTTGAAAAGAGAGATAGAGCTGTGTGTCATCAGCGTAGCAATGGTAGGAGAATCTATGTGCCTGTATAATCGGACCCAGTGATGTAGTGTATGTGGAGAAGAGAAGGGGTCCAAGAACCGATCCCTGAGGAACCCCAGTGACCAGTTGATGTGCTTTGGATACCTCCCCTCCCCAGGCCACCCTGAAAGACCTACCAGTGAGGTAGGATTCAAACCAGCAAAGTGGAATCCCAGTGATGCTCAGTGATGAGAGGGTGGACAGGAGTATCTGATGATTGACAGTGTCAAAAGCGGCAGATAGATCCAGCAGAATGAGGACTGATGATTTGTAATTGGCTTTTGCAATTCGCAGCGCTTCAGTGACTGAGAGTAGCGCAGTCTCAGTTGAATGGCCACTCCTGAAACCTGACTGTTTAGAGTCCAGTTTGTTGTTCTGTGAAAGAAACAATGAGACCTGGTTGAAGACAACTCGTTTGAGTGTTTTCACTATGAATGGAAGGAGAGAGACAGGTCTGTAGTTTTCCATAAGATAAGTGTTTAATGTAGGTTTTTTGAGCAGTGGGGTTACCTGAGCCTGCTTGAACGCAGTGTGGAAGATGCCTGTGAGGAGGGATGTGTTGATGATGTGTCTGAGTGCCGGTAAGAGTGTGGGAGAGATCGCTTGGAGAAGGTGTGAGGGGATTGGGTCAAGAGGACGTGTTGTAGGATGGTTGGAGAGGAGAAGTTTGGATACTTCAGCCTCAGTGAGGGGACAGAAGGAGAAGATGGGAGTTTTAGCAGTGGATGTGGTTGGTTGGGGGTCCTATGTGTGTGGAGGTGAGAACTGACTAATGATCGAGTCATCAGCTGTTATAGAAGTGGTGGGAGGTGGTGGAGGGGGACAGAGGAGAGAATTAAATGTTCTGATTAAATTAATATATATATAGTGTGTATATATATATTCACACATACACCTTTATTTAACCAGGAAAAAATCTCTTTTCCAGGAGTGTCCTGGCCAAGACAGGCAGCCAAGTTTGCATATACAAATAAACAACATAATTACGACATACATTACAAAACCAACATATAACTGGTTAAAAACAATTACACACGTTAAGTTGCTCTCTAGATTACATGGTAAGGGCTATAAGAATTATAAGACACCAAGTTTTGTAACTTCATCTCCTTTTGGAGAAGATTCCAATCTGAGGTGGCAGCATATTTAAAAGAGGTTTTACCAAGCTCAGTTCTGACGAAGGGCACACAGAGATTATAATTTGATTGAGAATGTAATGAATGATTTCCAAACAAAGTCCTTTGTATAAAACAACAGAGATAATTTGGCAAATGACTCAAAATTGCCTTATATATCAACAAATGGCAATGCATTTTTCTCCGAATTCTCAGGGAGGGCCATGCAACTCTTTCACATAATTTACAATGATGAGTTAAAAATTTACAATCAGTTATAAATCTCAGAGCACCGTGGTACAAAGCATCCAATGAAGAAAGTAGGTAAGAGGGGGCATGCTGGTAAACCACATCCCCATAGTCAAGAATTGGTAGAAATATAGCGTGGAATGTTTTTCGTCACCTTAAATGGGAAACTTGACTTATTTCTAAAGTAAAACCCTAACTTCTTCTTTAATTTTTTACTCGGATACTTAATATGTGAACCAAAACGTAATTTGTTATCAATGATAATACCCAGATATTTGTACTATGACACTGAGGTAATTTGGCTCCCCTGAGAAGTTTGAAGGACTATGGAGTTCTCTAAAGAAGTTCTAGAGTTTGAAAATAGCATACATTTTGTTTTTTCAACTTTTAAAACCAACTTCAAAGCATGAAACCAGTTTTGAATAATATAAAAAACAGACTGTAATGCAGCAACTGATTGTTGCTTAGAGGGAGCTGGACAGTATACAATAGAATCATCTGTGTAAAAATGGAACCTTGCTTTATCGATATTAAAATCAAGGTAATTTATATATATACTGAATAATAATGGTCCCAACACAGATCCTTGTGGAACGCCCTTAACAACCTCCAAAAGATCTGACTGAACACTTTCCACCTGGACACATTGGGTTCTACCCTTTAAGTAAGCAGTGAACCATAAAATAACTTGTTCTACCCATAGTCCTACCCATCTAAGCCTATCTAATAATATGTTGTGATCCACAGTATCGAAGGCCTTTGATAAGTCAATAAAGAGACATGCACAATGTTGTTTATTATCTAAAGATTCCACAATAACTTTTAAGAAGGCTGTAGTAGTACTATGTCCTTTACGGAAACCAGACTGATTACTAGACAAAATGCTATGACCATTTAAATACTGTCAACTGTTTACTAACTAAATTTTCCAAAAGTTTTGAGAGAATACAGAGCTTAGGTCTATAATTATCCATTGAAGAAAGATCACCCCCTTTTGACAGAGGAACAACAAATGCTGATTTCCAAATCTTAGTAAGTAAGTTATTAATGAAAGATTAAAAAGATATGTCAACGGAGGAAAAATAAAATCAGCCGCTAGTTTTAACCTGGCGATTTATTCACATTTAATTCTTTTAAAGCAGAACAAACATCAGAGAGAGTAATTTGTTGGAAAACAAACTCTCTTGTCCATAAATTTATGTTCTGCTTCAAGAAATTCTAAATCTGAAATCATATCATTACTTATTGGAAGTAAAGACCCTGATGCAATAAAGTGACCGTTAAAACTATTTTAGTAGAGTCTGTCAATATACAAGGGGGAAGCTCTGTAAATGTTTTGTTAACAGTTAGGAATTTAATATTCTTCCACAACTTCCTAGGATTTGTCAGATTTTCTGTAGTTTTATCAAGAAAGTAATTGGATTTAGACTATCTAATCGCTACTGTACACTTATTATGAAGCTGCGTAAAATGTAGCAAGTTATAATTTAAATGTGTTTGTCTGGCATTAGCTCATGCTGCATCACGCTCTTGGATAAAATAGGGCAGTTGAAAACCAAGGATTGTTCCGGTGTTTAACTCTATGTTTTCTCAAAGGTGCGTGCTTATTAATAATTGGCATAAACTATTATAAAAATAGTCCCAAACACAATCCACATCTGGAATTAAAGTGATTTTATCCCAATCAATTTGAGCGAGATCATATAAGAAAGCTTACTCATTAAAATATTTCATAAAATGCCTAGTTATAATTCTCGGATTCCGCTTGGGTAGTTTTGTATCTCTAGGCTACTGCCACAACACAGTGATCACTGATATCGTTTGCAAATACAGAAACTGAAGAATATTTATGCGGAGCGTTTGTAAAGACCAGATCTATTAATGTAGATTTTCCTGGGAATTTCAAATTAGGCCTAGTGGGTGTATCTGCCAATTGAAAAAAGATTACAACTATCGCGAAACAATTTAAAATCATCAGATATTGAATGTGTCCAATTAAAATTAAAATCACCCATGTAATTCAAAGAGGCCAATGAATGCATTATAGAATGTAAAACACAACTAGAAGCCGAAGGAGGTCTGTAACAATGAGCTAAAGTGAGCTGAAGGGTCTTAGACACAGAGAGATTTAAAGCTAATAGTTCATACTGTTTAGCTATTGACACAGATGTTCAAAAACCTTATAACCAGTAATACTAATGTCGTTGTCTGTGATAGATTTATTAAGCCAGGATTCAGATATGACTATAACATCCGCATTTGTATTTTTAGCCCATACATAAACCATATCCAACTTAGGCAACAAACTACGAAAATTTAAATGTATAAAACCCAATCCAGACCTTGATCTAAACTCAAGTTTAGTAGTAAAGTTTGAAGCAACGTAAGTTCCTGGGTTAGGAGATACATTACCAGACATTAATAACATTATTACTATTAAACGCCTTTATTTAACTGAATTATTCACTCTAATTCTAGTCATCGGCCCCAAACAAAAAAATATATATATTAAGCATACAATAATTTACCTCCCTAGATAAAGCACATCTCAAAAAATCAAAATACATAAAATTCATGGGATACAACATCCCATCCCATATTGTTCAGAAATTACAGAATTAGTAGATAATTCTAGATAATATGTCCGACTATCGAAATTTACCAATGATGAATTACACAAAATGGACCTGAATGAACCCGCTGCCACTTGTATATACTTGACAAAATGTCCAAAACAAACTTAAAAAGAGCATGCTTCCAGTGGTTAAACACCGCATACTGTACACAAGCAAGTCGACGGCCACAAAAGTCCAAATAAACCCGTAGAACAAAGGCAAACACATACCAAGTCTCTTGTGCTCTTGACGAAGATCCCTGCCACATCCCTGCCACAAGACCCAAAATGCAGACTTGTAGACTGATGCCTTTGCGCAATGTAATAAGTGTAGCAAATCAGCTCAAAAGGGAAATTTATATAAATAATTACAATTAATTATGATTAATTACAATTATTTATATCGGCTGACAGTAATAACTGTAGCAGAATTAAATTGCCATCAACTGATCTGTTCATCCAGCGAACATTCAGTGTAAGTTCATATCAACTCTAAGAAAGGATATTTTCGTAGCCACAGAAAATACTTTCCTAAGTATTAATGTATTAGAGCATGTAGTAAGGATCGAAAATCGTAAAGGGACATTAATTTGCAAGGCAGAACCAGAAACTCATATAATTTGTGCACATAACTTTTATTAACTAAACGCTAACACACATAACTAATCTAAACAAACAAACAAACATACATACACTCACGCGTATATACAAAAGGGGAGCTAAAGTGGATGAATGAAGCCATTAGAGAATGCAGTTATGGAAAGAGTCAGTGAACCACCGGAATAAAACCATCAGCGCCATTTATAACGGGGTCTATAACTTATACTAAACCTCTGTTTCGTTTAGTTAAATGTACAATACTTGCATTGCCTTGGTGATTGACGAGTGTCTGGATGTAGTCTCGGATGAAAGTCTTGATGGTTTCAAGGTTTGGACTCGCGATCACGTTCTTCCGGGTTGAAGAGTGATGAATTCCAAAGATGTTATTCTTGCTCGGTGGTGATTGGGAGTTTCTTCCCAGGTAGAAAATGAAAAAGAGCTAAGAAAGAGATCTGCTGAGGTCCGAGCTCTTGGGTGAATGGAAAGTCAAGGCCACAAGGCCTGGCACAAAAACTTAAGGGTCCAGAACAGTTCTAGCTCACATCCTCATCTTCTCAGTATCTAAAAGAACCGCATACTGTGATATGTTGGAGCCCACTGGGCACAGCGGTACCGGCTCAGGCTCTACACACGGGCAGCAATCCAGAGATTTAGCAGAAGAGCTTTTGCAGAAGAGAGAAAGGCGGAACTGTGCGTGAGCCCTTTAAGGTCTGAGAAGAGTCACGCCTCTCAGGATGGGCTTGACCAATGAGAAAGGCTGAATTTCCAAGCGGGAGTTTGGAAATACTGGGGGGTTTTATGACCCTTTGTCTGAGAGCATGGTAAATTGCATATGAACTGGATTGGAAGTTGATATACAAACTATTAAAGATTCTTAGAATACTAATATGTTGCATAGGTATCAACATATAATATACACTTTCAATTAGATCATCCGGAGCCGAATTGATAGAGACCAAACATGGTATAAGTGAGGTGATATTAACTAGTGATCTATTATAAGCATGCGTAAAACAGTATACAATACACAAAACCATATACAAGGAGGTTAGTAATCATACACAAAGACATGGGAATATGCATGATAGGAAAGCCATAGAAAAATTTGTCTATGAATTAATGAAAGAAGTCATTTCCTATAGCAGTATGTTTTGGATTAAGAGAGAACTGAGTAGGGAGGAAGATTCTCTACATACTTTTAGGGCGTAAAGTTTATCTGGTCTGGCTGAAGTGTTCTGGTTGTCATGGTAACCGGGGGCCTGGAGTCATTCACAGACATACTGGCACCCAGTATGTGTATTGGGTGAGGGGTCTGTGTCTATTTGTTAATCTAATGACTAATTTGATTTGTTAAATCAAATTAAAAATTGTGTGTCTGATTGGTCCAAATGCTACATAAGCGTGAGTAATTCAACAAAAACAGTCAAATTTAAATCCAAATCCCGATCAAACAAAGCTTCATGATCTTAAAACTCCAGGATTCAGGCTGAGATGGCAGCACACAGTCACGTACACACCAGATGACTTGATCCGGACGACTTGTAGACTGATAGTTGTGTGTAATGCAACAAACATGTGCAATGCTTCAAAACAGTCAGATTTATATCCAAATCCTGATCAAACAAAGCCACACAGGCCCAGAACTCCAGGATTCAGGCTCAGATGGTAGCACACAGCCACAAATAAACTAGACAACTTGTAGACTGATGCCTTTGCACGATGCAGTAAACGTGCACAATGCAACAGAAACAATCACCAAAGCTTTGTGGTCTTAAAACTCCAGGATTAGGCCGAGACGGCAGCACACAGTCATGTGTAAACGAGATGGCTTGATCCAGACGGCTTGTCGACTAATAGTTATATGTATGCGATGTAACAAAAACAGTCCGATATAAATCCAAATCCCAATCAAGCAGAACTTAGTGGGCTTACAACTCCAGGACTCCGGCCCAAACGGCAGCACACAATCACGCACAGCTGCGATGACTTTGAGACACACCCGTCTGCAGGTGCAACACGCTGAATCCCCGAGGAGCACGAGCTGGCCACAGCTCACCAAGTAAACACGGCGTCGACTGCTGGATCGTTTCAAATAAAAGAAGATTCTTTTCTTTTTTCTTCTTTAAATAAAACACCACATTTATGGTGTCAATAGTCCACTTAAAACACGAAAATCAAAATAAACAGAGACAGATACTAACACTACCCTGCTGAAAAAAACAATAGAATCCTGCCCAGAACACAATAGAAAATGTAATGGTTTTAATGGTTATAATGGGAATTGTATTGGTTTTAATGGAAGCTATAATGGTGTCTACTGGTATGTGATGGATTCTATTGGTGGGATGTTAAATCCTATTGGAAAAATGCCCAAAACACACTACAAAAAGGAATTTTGTAATGGTTTTACTGGAAAAAGCTAATGGTTTATAATGGTATTTTAGGCAAGGGAAGGCAACTTTATTTATATAGCACATTTCATACACAGTGGTAATGCAAAATGCTTTACATAAAGGAAGTGAAATAGTCATTAAAAATAATAATAAGGAATTAAAAATAATAATAATCACAGCAATAAAAACAAAGTGATTTAAAAATTAATTTAAAAAGAATTAAAAACATTTAAGAATTGAAAATGATTATACATAGTGCAATCAGTTCGGACGTAGCACAGTGCTCATTCAACAAATGCACAGCTAAACAGATGAGTTTTGAGGAATTAATGGAATTTTAATGGAAACCATTGGCATTTCTGTGATGGTTTCTATTGGGCTTCTATTGTTTTTTTTTAGCAAACTAACGAGCTTCCATCCTGGTATATATATACACACACACACTCACACTATAAACATGTATTATTCTTATATTTTTATGTGTGAGGGAAGTGTCTAAGTACTTTTTGAGGCTATTGTATGTTGAACATAAGCATGTTTAGTATTACTTGCCTCATTAGTGTGATTCATAATGTGGAACCTGGGAAGCAAATAAAGCTTTCTTCTTTGGGCTCTGCAATGTAGCAGTATTGTTAGTCACACCGCAGGACTTGAATTATATAACAGTTTTGACTCAGGCACAGCATCCATTAAAGGACATTTTCCTGGAGTGTTGTTTTTTTCTGAGAGCAGATGGTCCAAATGGGTCTGGAGCCGAGTTAAGGGTGTAATGGGCCTGCAGCTTAGAGTGATTCAAGCTAAGTAAACGTCTTCAGGGACGTCCTGCTCCCACAGCTGCCTAACACATGCCTATCTCTCTCTTTCCCCCCGCAGGGAGACAGCATTACTCTTATCAAACAAGTGAATGAAAATTGGGTTGAAGGTAAACTTGGAGACAAAGTTGGGATTTTTCCGTTGCAGCTCACAGAGGTAAGACAACAGGCTTTCATTCTCGATTTCAAAACATGTTGAATCTCCCAAAGAAATCATATATATTCAGATCATATTTAACCCCAATAATAATAAAATAATTAAACAAGAAATTATATTTTGCATAAATAGATACATTTTCACTGCAATGCAAAAATACTGGACAATGTTTTTTTTCAATTACCATTTTAAAATGAGCATCCATTTTACAACCGTAATGCATACTTTAAATTGTACATTCAAACCTGTTTAACAATTTAAACCAGGGGTGTTTAAACTTTTTCTTTTGTATTTCTATGATAGTAAGCATTGCACTTTAAGCCAGGCCTGTAGTAACTTGCACAAAATATACAATATTACTGTAATCTGCACATCTTGTTATTATAGTGTCACTGAGATACTATTTAGTTAATACTGAATATTACATTTGATTTTTTAAAATATTTTCATGCTAATTTTGTTTTGTAATTTTGTTGTATTTTTTGTTATTTTATTAGCTTTTGACGCTTTTAAATGTTTATACAGTTTTTAATAATTTTATTTCAGTTTAAGTTATTATCAAGTTAATTGAAAATGAATATGAGCAAACTAGCTGAGATAAATTAAGTTATTTTTTTATTTTATTTCATTTAACATTTATTGTATTTCAAGTAATGACAATGTTTTTATGGTTTTAGTTAACTATAATAACCCTAATTTACATACTTTGTTGTGGTGCTTACATAACATTGAAAACCTCTAAAACAATCATTATTGATATGCATATAGTTGTACAGTACATTTTAAGTTTACCACTATATTTTAATGTGGGAGGGATAACGAGGCATGTTGCTAAACTTTAGCTTCTTTTTGTAATTTTTTAATATTTTTATGTTATTTTTAATTTTAAACAACCATTAAGAAGAGACCACTCAAACATGCATTTTAGTCTGGGACTAGCTTAAGCCTTGTCTGTGAAACCGGGGGTAAATATCCCAGAAAAGTACTCAATCTTTGATCAGATGTGCTTATGGACTCCTGAACTTTTGCTTTTTAACTCGAGCTTTGGTTGAAGTTAAGTTAACACTGTATTTTTGCTTATTGCATATTTTCGCATTTTCTTGTATGAAAATAAAAAAATTCAGATCAAACGGTAATTGGCAGACCCCTGCAGAGCCGTAATGAGAATAGTATTAGACCACTGAGAATGGAGGCTCATTTTCTTACGATTATAATGTCACTGCAAAAATGTAATGATCCTAAAAATAGGCTTCTTAGTGGAAAATATCATTCTTTTGATTTCGTATTAAAACATAACCCGGATATTTTTTACTATTATTCATTTTCTAAGCCTTTATGCAATATAGAATATACAATAATTATTATACAATAAATTAAAATCACTCATAAATTACAGTGTGACGTTAAATCTTCGTCATTACTCGTCGGTCTTTTCAGTGTCCCCTAATCGTTTCTCTGTTTAATGTCACGATTAAATGCAGAACAATAGGCCCTCGTCTCTCAGCGCTGGCAGTGGCGGTAGCTACTTATCACTGTGTGATAACGGAGTAAGTGAGCATGCTATCTGTGACGCTGCACTCCTGTGACTGACATGTGTGCTTTTCCTCCACTGCTGCTCCAGTGAACTTCATGTGCCACCGGATAATTAAGGAATGCTCTTCATTATCCGTGCACTGGATTATATCTGAGGTTATTCAGATAAGACAGCCAGCCTCGCTCTCAACGCCACTCGGGCATCTGAGCAGCCAGGCGTGAAGGCACAGTAATGCTTTCTTCGGTGGCAGAGCAGCTCATCATGGGAACAGAGAGGGGGAGCGTCACTCCTCCTGCCCACATGTGCTGCACCAGTCCATCTTAACGCCGCGCTCCTCAGATCAGCAGCTCCAGCTGCCACTTACATAGGAAGTTTAGTGCGAGCAGGTGGGACTAACAGCACTTTTCTTTCTGACAAACTCAGACACAGCAGGTAGAGCGGCTTATGCAACCCAGCATGCCTTTATTGTGCATCTCTGCTTCTTTTTAAACCGCTTTGTGTTTCCCGCTGCAGCCAAATCTGGCTGCGTACGAGCTTCTGGAAAAACGCAAAAGGAGGGACTCTGTGGAATCGCACCCACGGAGCGGAGGCAGGGTCAACGCCGATGCTAGCGTCCCCAGGCAGATCGCTGGAGCGTCTCACAAGTCAGACAGGCCTCCAAATGTCAGTCTCCTGAACAGCCTGAACTATCCTCACATCAGCTCCAGCGCACAGCCGTCCTCCAGCAAGACGCCACAACTCGCCACATTTAACAAGCCACGTCTGAGGAGCTCTCGCAGAAACTTGCCTAAGGTGAGCATGCAGCCCCTGTGTTTGTTTGTGTGGGAATGATGATTGGCTGTTTATTTGCTGTGCAGACATACCATTAGTTAGCCATGCATGCTACATTAAATGATAAGAGTGAGTTTAACACCCGTGAGTCAGAGATGTGTTTGTTTTTGTTGCCTGTGGTCCTTCTTGTATAAACAAGGATTGATTTTTATTATATCTTAATGTGTGCGTAATGTGTGTCAGTCTCAGATTGTCTCATACATTTGATTTGTTTTTTTGTGTACATAATACATGTGTACGTATGCTGTGTATATTTATTACACACACATGCATGTATATATTTAAGAAAAATGTTATGTTTATATATTAAATATATTTATATGAATATAAATATATACATGTAAATACTTTCAAAATGTATACAGTATGTGTGTGTCTTATGTATATATATATATATACATAATAAATGTACGCACACATATTATATAAACAAAAACTTTTATTTTGGATGCGATTAATCACAATTAATCGTTGCCCAGCACTAGAAACAATGCATTGAAATCTCCTTAAAACGAGCTAATCCTTTTTGGATTTTTCCCGGACTTTCCCCTCAAAAACGGGTGAAAGTATTTCTCTCCTCTGTCGCTATGAGATGTTTTCCTGTGTGAGAGGAAGCCAACGTGTTTGAGAGCTAAAAATGCCCTATTCTCTGTTGCTGCTTTACAAGCTCATGACTCATATAGAGTTACATAACACTTTCCTCTTATCTGGCTCATTCCTCTCCATCGAGCAGTGACTCTCTCTCTCCTCCTGCCATCAGCTGTGTCATTAATACAAGGCGAGGAGAACATCACATCACGGAGAGACGAGTCAGTCGTATTACGACCTGCCCGGGGCCAGTTAACACTGGATTTCTTGCATTATTTGTGTTTTTTCTTCAGATTGTGCAACACTCTGAAGTCACAGGAAACATGGCCACTGTTTCTGACTCAGCAGCATCTTTCTGATGCGAAAGAAAATATTTAAAGCAATAGTTTACCTAAAAATAAAAATTACGTAATTGTTTACTCATCGCCAGTGCAAACCCATCATGAACATAATGGAGCGCAAAAGAAGATATTGTAGAATCCGCTGGCTGCTCCATGCAATTAAAGTGAAATTTTGAGTCTGGTGCTATAGAAGTGCGGGATATTGACAAAACATGATATATCAATATTTATTTGACAGATTTTTAATTTTTTTTGATAACTATAATTAAACAATAGTTTCTGTGTTTTAATACTGGTACCTTGGCTGGTTTAGGCCTGTTACGGGTAAATAAATATGACACTAAAACCGCCAGTAGGTGGCGGCAAGTCCCCGTCTTAAAGGAACACTCCACTTTTTTTGGAAATAGGCTCATTCTCCAACTCCCACAGAATTAATAAGCTGAGTTTTACCGTTTTTGAATCCATTCAGCCAATCTCCGTGTCTGTCTTAGTACAAGATATAACTACAGAAGAGTCAAGTTTTAAATAGGACAAATATCGAAACTCTTTGGTCATTTTTGAACGCGATGCTACTGGTCTAATCAGATTCAATGATCTATGCTAAGCTATGCTAAAACTGCTATCGCCAGATCCAGAGATCGGCTGAATGGATTCAAAAACGGTAAAACTCAACTTATTAACTCTGGGGGAGTTGGAGAATGAGCCTATTTCCAAAAAAAGTGGAGTGTCCCTTTAAAGAATGATTCGTTGAATCATTCATTCAAACAATTTGTTCAAAACTGCTTCATTTAGAAACTAAGCAAGTTTTTTTCAAATGAATCATTGACTCAAATGATTTGTTCAAAAACAGATATATTTGGTATGGCTTTGATTGAAACTTTTTTTTTTTTTGGCAAAACAGACAATATTGTGTCTAAAATGTAGCTCACTCAATATTAACTTCTTGTTTGTTGAACTGTTGGATAAATTTAATACCACATTTGCAATCATGCTCAGGTGCTAATATTTAGGAAAATGGCTGTTGCTTGTGTGATATTACTTAGCTACATAAATATAAAAAATAAAAACCAGGGGTATTTTTTGCTTTCATAAATTGAATTACTGAGTCATTTTAACTGCATTCTAAATAGCCTTCATCACGCAGCCAATGCTTTTGCTCTCTCAAGACTGGTTTCTGTTTGTTTTTTTGCAAAGTGAGTGAAATATTCCATAATGTCAGCTCGCATATCATTCAAACAACAATTACAATATTATCACAGACAATGTCACACACCGCTAGCTGTAAAAGAGTGAAAATAGTTTCAAAGTAAATCCTACACTAGAATTTCAGTGCAATATAATGTGGGACCAAACTGACTTTCTTAAAATACATGCTCTGTTGTACTTATCTGGTACTTTTAAGAGACAATTGGATTGCAGCACTACTTATGACACCGCCTTGCTAAGATAAATCACCTATGCTGTATTTCTCATTTGTAAGTCGCATTGAATAAAATGTGTTAATGTGTAACTTCTGTGTCTTCTGTGGCAGTGCTGATGTAACTAAGCTGTAATCACCTGCTCTCTTTGAGATAATTATGGGACATACTGTAGGTGTAAGTGATTAAGAGAGGCGTGGAAACTGTCAAAGTTAGAGAATTCGCAGATCGGTCTCTTGTTTCATCATGCTTTTGTAATGAACTAATATTAGACTGGAGGAAGACTCATGACTCGGACTCTTCCATGAGCCCATGGTCTTAGTAATAGTGGTTTGTTATCAGTGCTATGGAAAAGTCTCAGTCTGAGGCTGTTTTCTGTCTGAGTCATGTCAGAGATGTTTCATTTGCTCTTACGCAAGAGAACAGCAAAAATGACTTCTGAATTAACCTTGAAACTTACAATATCATTAATATGTCAATCCATTAGCATTATTCAGTGAGCGAAAGTTCCTGATCGTCTTTTAATTTTGCTTTGTTTGGTTTTATACTCTTGTTTTTGCTGTTTTCTGTTGTTTTTATTCTTTTTTTTTTTTTTTAGCATTTAGTCTTTTTTTGTCTAATTTTGTTTTTGTCTTATCTTGTTTTTTGTTTCGGTTTGTTTTTGTGTCATATTTAGTTTTGTCATTTTTATTAATTTTATTTTTGTCTTGTCTTGTTTTGCTTTGATTTTAGTCTTTTGCTTGTTTTGTTTTTGCTTATATCTTGTTTTTTTTTTTGCTTTGTTTTTTGTCTTGTCTTTAGTCTTCTTTGTTTCAACTTGTTTTTACTTTTGCTTCGTTTTTAGTCTTGTCATTTTGTTTTGTCTTGTTTTTGTTTAGCTTTGTTTTATTTTGATGTTGCTCATCTTGTTTTTTTTTTGTTTTGTGTTGTTTTTATTTGTCTTTTGTTTATCTTGTTAGTTTAATTTTATATTTTGTTTTTGCTTGTCTTGTTTTGCTTTGGTTTTTGCCTTTTGATTATTCATGTCTTTTTGCTTTCGTCTTGTTTTTTGCCTTGTTTTTTCATCTTGTCTTACTTTTGTCTCTTTGTTTTGTTAATTAGTTATCGTGAAGTTATTAAAAACTATGCTCCTTACCATTTAACACATGCAAACTATACATTATCAGAATGCTACGTAAGCATGAATGCTTGGAGTTCAACAAATGTTGTACTACACTTGTATTGAAGAGATTACACTGCTGTCAGAGTCTGCACAAGATAAGAAAATTACCAGTTACTTTCTGACTATTACAGAGAGACAGAACAATGAACGGTGAAAGTCCGCCGACCATCACCATGGCACTGATTAACCCTCAGGCGTCCTCCCTGTCGTCAGAGAGCAAGATGTCTGCCACCCAGCAGCTCTCCATCAGTGTGTAAGTGTTTCTGAGATCATATACGATACAATACAATACAAGTATATTTATATAGCACATTTTAAAACAACTGGACATATGTATCTTGGATGATCACCTAAAAGATGATCTTGCATTAAAGCAAAAAAAAAAAAAAAAATTAATTTGATATACTGTGAGTGAGTAAATAATGACAGTAGTTTCATTTTTGGGTGTTTGGTTGACCTATTTCTTTAACTTGATATGTTCAGGTGTGCTGCGCTGTATTCCTACACGCCTCATCGCTCTGAAGAGCTGGAACTGAGGAAAGGTGAAATGGTGGGGGTTTATGGGAAATTCAAAGAGGGTTGGCTGCGTGGACTGTCTCTCAGAACAGGGAAAGTAGGGATCCTGCCAGCCAACTATGTTACACCTGTGCTCAGGTGAGCAGAAGAACATATAGTCACAACAACAACTCTGCAAAACATACCACTACTTTCCTTCTCCTCTTCGTCTCCTTACTAGGGGTGTGCGATATTATCAAAAAATTATATCTTGATATTTATTGGGATTTTTTTGATAACCATAATTAAATAATATATTGCTTAGTGTGTTTTGTGCTGGTACTTTAGCTGGTTTAGGCCTGTTACGGATAAATAAATGACACTAAAACTGCCAGCAGGTGGCAGCAAGTCACTGTCTTAATGAGTGATTCATTGATTCATTCGTTCAAACGATTTGTTCAAAACGGCTGATTCATTGACTCAAATGATTAATTCAAAAACAGATTCATTCATTCAGACGCACAAATGTTCTTCTCTGGCTTTGTTTGAAATCATTTTCATTGGTGAAACAGAAAAAAGACAGTATTGTGTCTAAAATGTAACTCACTCAATATTAACCTTTTGTTTGTTCTCATGCGCTGATATTTAGGAAAACAGCTGTTGCCTGTATGATATAAATATAAAAACAAAAATCCATACAGGGTTTCATAATGTGGATTTTAAGGTCATTTTAACCGCATTCTAATAGGTTTCATCACACAGTGAATGCTTTTGGACTCTCAAGACGTGTTTTTGTTAGTTTTTTGTGAAGTGTGTGACGTTCTCGATCATGTCTGCTCACATATCGTTAAAACAACAATTACTATATTATCGCAGACAATAAATATCGCACACCCCTACAGTCCTTACATTATTTAATATCTTAAAAACACTGTTAAAAATATTCATATAGGCTCTTCAGGTAAGTTTATTGGTGCAGGGGTTCTTTAAAGTCACAGTACATGTCACAAATGCAATGTTTTTATAGACCTTTTTAGTACTAATTAGAACCTTTTTAGTTTTACAAGCACACACTTATTATCTTGCTAATCAAGGTTACAGTAATACACTGACTTTCCCACAGGACATCTGCAAGGTTTCTTGAACAAACCAAACCTGCCGTTCCTAATACAAGCACAGTATCAACAAAACGCCACACCCCACACAAGCCGCAGGCTGTTGTCTTGGCCCTAGACCGAGTAAACGCCGACGCCCCTTCAGCTACAATGGCTGTGATGTCATCTGGCGGTCCCGGGCGAGCGCCGCAGCTGGGTGGAAAGCAGGGATGGAGCACAGTGAGACGCACCCTCCACGCCACACACAGGGGTGAGAGCCAACGAGCCCCGACACGCCGGGACAAATGAAATCAGCTTTTATTGTTGCACTTGCAACTATTCTATATGGAAAAACTAGTCAAAATTGTGTTTTATTTATACATTTTGTCATTTTAAGCAATATACATTTGATATGTTTTTGAAATATACCTTTTCTGCTCACCGACACTTTTAAAAATAAAGATTCTTTTTTGGCATCAATGGTTCTATGAAGAACCTTGAACGTCCATGGAACCTTTCAAACGCAGCAAAGGTTCTTTATAGTCGAAAAAGGTTCTTTAGATTTTATTTTAGGAACTGTTTACTGAAAACCATTTTTGGTTCTTCACTGCAAAAACACCCTTTTATTTTTTAAGAGTGAAAGCTGCATTTAATTAATCAAAAATGCAATAATATTGTAAAATATTGTAACAATTCAGAAAAACAGTTTCCTATTTATATATAGTTTAAAATGTAATTTATTCCTGTGATGCAAAACTGCATTTTAAGCATTAGGCTTCAGTGTCACATGATCCTTCATGAATCATTCTAACGTGCTGATTTGCATATTAGAATGATTTCTGAAGGATCATGTGACACTGAAGACTGGAGTAATGAAGCTGAAAATTCATTTCATTTACATTTTAAACTATAGAAAAGAGTTAGTTTAATCGCAGACTTTTCAATATTACTGTTTTCCTGTATTTTTAATTATTTCAAATAAATGCAACCTTGGTGAGCACTTTTTTTTTAAAACATTTTAAAACACTTATTCCAATGGGCACATTTTCGATCAGTATCAAAACAATGAATGAATACATTAATTTTCAGTTAATTTAGATTGAACAGTTATATATGCTAATTTTCTCTCTTCGTATATTTTTTTAGATTTTTCATTGACGTGATATTATCTTCTGCAGCAGGTGTGTTATTCAGTCTGATGCATTTCTGCTCTGCCTTTTGTTTAGGCTTGCCTCATCATGGAAACTACAATTCAAATTCCATCGTAAGCCTTCAGCCTCCACCTCAGGATTTGGGGCAGATCTACACTTTCGGCCGCTCACCCGTTCTTCCCAAAAAGAGAAACGGTTTGTTCTCAAACCCCATGAAGGCACAGCACTGGGCATATGAAACCACAGCTCCCTCTGCTGGTGGATATCAAACGGTCAGCAGGGACCCGGTCCAGAAAGAGGCCACCACAGCGCCTCAGTCCATTCTGGTCAAACCAGACGCTCATAAGCACAATACAGAGAAGGTAAAACATCTTTTTAGGACTAAGAGTTGTGATGTTCTAGGATTTAATGAGATGTTTCATCCTTAAATACTCTCAAATGTTCAAATGAATTGCATCAGCATTTTTTTGTTGTTGTTCTTTTAGCCAGTAAAGTCAGTGCGGTTCCTGACTCACGATGCTCCGCAAACATCAAAACTGGCATCCACCTCACCTGCAGGACAAATCTCTAGTTCCCAGCCTGGTCTTTCGGCTCTAGACCACTGGAACCCTTCAGCCATCTTGGGTCGGGATGGAAGTACATTAGTTTTTAAAGACACAAAAACACCCAGAAAGAGCACAGGCCCGGATCACGCTTCTATGGACTGCCTCTCGCTAAATATGAAGCCAGTACTGATCAACAACCAGTCCGGCTCTAATAGGTGGGTTTTCTTGAGTGTGTCTTTAAAGGAAGTATTGCGTTATCTGATCAAATGGCTGAAAACTGTCAGTTAGCAGATAAAGTATTTTTATGAGATTTATCGAGATAATTCACCGAAACTGTTTTAACAGAAAAAACATTTCCTGTCAGAATGTGAAGAAGCATGAAGATATCCTGTATAGCACATCCTGGCGTTTTGTGTTCGTTGCATGCTTTCTGACCGGCTAATGTTGCTTTTTTCAGATTTAGGGTAATGAAAGGTTACAACTCTAAAACGGATGCAGAGCTCACGCTGACGGAAGGAGAAATAGTCGTCGTTCAGAGGCCTCGAGCAGACGGAAGGATTCTCGTGACCCAGGAGATCAGTGGAAAAACGGGCCTTTTCCACAGCAGCGTTCTGGAAATCCTAGACAAGCTCCTTTGAGTGCCACAGTTTCTCCCGCACACGTTCTTCGTCCAGTGCTGTGTTTATAGTCACACCGTTTTAGCCTGTTGTGTCATAAACCTAAATTAAAAGCAATATCCTGTGTACTTAAGTATGACAAATCAAGTCTTGTTTCATGCACACCCACTTGGCACACAAACTAGGTTTTTCCTTCATTATTAGTCAGTTCTGACAGATAAACGTGCCTTTTTGTATGTTGAATCACTGTTTGCACTTTTAGATGTGGTGAGAGGTGGGGAAGTTTGCTAATTCTAGGAAACTAATATGTATCTTTGACTGTTGGATAAAGAGAGGCCTAATGATGACTTGCTCAAGATTGTCTTTTTCACGCACAAAATCCTGTCGTCTTAATACAGTAATGGTGGATTTGTTTTGTTGTATAAAACGTCATAGCATCTATATCCTGACGATGGAGTTCCTGTTCTCAGTCCCTTTTTTGGGGGGAATTTTGGGAAAATTGGTAAACTAATAATAATAATAATAATAAACATAAAGAGTTTAGAATTTTCTACCGATTGGGCTTTTTTTTGTTTTGCTTTTTATTGAATTGGATTTATGACTGATGTTATTGTTTACATTAAAAAACATTTTCTCCTTTTGCACATAAAAAAACTGAGTAATATACAACAGCAGCTACTTCACATTAATCAGAGAATACAGACTGAAGCAGGATAAAAAACAAACAAACAAATAATTCAGTAACAATGGGGTTAACACTGGTAATAATAAACATTTCAGATTGAGAAAAGGATGATAAGAATATTAAATTATTTTTGAGGCAAATATATTGGCTATTAACTGATTACATGTGATCTGGATTATGTAATCATATTCCAAAAATCAAGTATTTATAATTAGATTAAATTACATTTTAAAATAATCAAATTACAGTAACTTTTTTTTTATTGATTATTATTCTCACAAGTCTTTGTTTTTGGAAGGCTTGTCTTTCAAACACATTCAAATGCACAAATTCACGTTATTTAATATTTACATGCAGGGATTCTCAATTTTTTTTTTTTTTTTTTTTTTTGTCAGTAGAACCTCTTTCACCTAATATATTTATTTTAAGATAATAATTCAGTAACACATTTGCATTCACGGTTCTCTGGAGTTGTTTAAGGGTCACGTGACATGCAGGTAAACAACAACAACAAAAATCGTTTT
This sequence comes from Acrossocheilus fasciatus, assembly GCA_036784905.1. Lineage (NCBI taxonomy): Eukaryota > Metazoa > Chordata > Actinopteri > Cypriniformes > Cyprinidae > Acrossocheilus > Acrossocheilus fasciatus. Next base: position 3,241,518 of record CM071951.1, read on the forward strand.
AGTAAGTGTTTTATTTTGATTGTTGTCATTTTAAAATTATTTTAATTTTACATTTTTACGATTTAGCTCTTCGTTAAACTCACAAACCCCTGCATTTCGTTCATGAACCTCTAAACCTTGACGCAACTTCAACGAATTGAATATATATCTTTTTTAAAAATTAATTAATTTTTTTTTAAATTTGTTTTAATTCTATGTATTTTTTATATTAATACGATACAAGATTATCCTGTTTAAATCAATGTGAAAAACGAGTTATGTCAAAAGTAATCAAAAGTAGTCCGATTATGTTAGGCCACCTAAAAATGGGTGTAATGGATTACGTTACAATTTTTTACGTTACAACTAAAAATTATTGTCATGTCATTTGGAATAACTTAATTTGTAACTAATCTACCCAGCACGGTCTGGCTATTAAACATTGATATCCATAAATATGTAAATAGCCCTCGCCGCGCATGCGCAGTAAGCGCAGATTGGGATGGGCGCTTGAGCTGGAAAAATACATCCTCCACCGAATGAGCCCATCGATTGCCATTCCAGACGAAAAATCCTTTATTTAGGTCTTAATAAAGAGCCATATATCCGATTCTAAAAATGCCGGTAAGATTATAATCTCTTATCTTTATTTATCGCAATGTAATGTGTGTGTTGTTATGCCCCACCTTCCCGTCATTCCTTTGCTTTGCAACCGGAATCTCCTGCAGATATTCACAGACTGTTATTTGACAGCGTTTTCTATCGCGCGTTTACCCTTATTGTTCAAATATATGATGCATTTAATTATTATGCCATGCTTTTGTCCTTTCTGTGACCAGAGCTGTTTTGTGCACATCAAGCTAGCTGCCTGCTAGTTATTAGCTTCATCGCAAGCTCAGGGGGTTAACGATATTATGATCTCTCAACGAGTCAGATTCATTGAAATGAATGAGAAACTATGTTAAACCCGCTCACTACAGATAAATAACTATGTTCTGCGTGTAAAAAAAATGAATCTGCATTTTTGTTGTTTGTTAATTTAGCTGTTAGCTTGACACAGGCCGAGCGGTCATATCCGCTGCTTAGCAACAGCGTTGAGTTACATCAACCCCACCTATCAAATCCATTCAACATCCAAGTGACCTTTACAGTAAAGGTTACCCATTAAGAAAACCCTGGTTCACGCATTAAAGTGCCATAATTTGGTGTTTGTTTACCTATGTGTTCTGTGACTTTTGGAACATAAACTCGCTATAAAACGTTTAATAGTTTCACGAATTTATTTAATTTGTCTGCTAACGATGTTATGCTACGTTTTAAGTCATCCTTCATTATGATTTGGAAATATAATTTTAAACATTTCTGGAATGTCTCAAATAATATTTAGACATTTGTTGTTTACATAATTTAACAAAGCTTAATTGGAATGTGCAATAATCATACAGCATTAAATATTCTGCTCTTTTGCATACTCTTAACTGACATTGTGTTTGTAAACACATTTAAGAACAATTTATAGCAGTCATAATTTGTGTAAAAATGTTTAGTTTACTCATAGTTTAGATTTTACTAAATCAATATTCACTACAAAATTGTGTATTTTTATGATGAATTTTCACGTTTTTAATGGCTGACTTCCATTGTGCTGACAAACAGATGGTCCTGCATTAACCTTATTTAAACTCAGTTTAGATTTTAAACAGATGGTCATGCATTAACTTTTTTTAAACCGGTTTCTGTCCAGAGTAATAAGATGGATAAACCAGAGAAGTTGGAGGTGAGTGATAACGTGAAGGTGGTGGTGAGATGTCGACCCCTTAACGAGAAGGAGAAGATGATGGGATATAAGCAGTCCGTCACTGTGGACGAGATCCGGGGAACGATTACTGTGAACAAATTTGATATGACCAGTGAGCCGCCAAAGACGTTCACCTTCGACACAGTGTTCAGTCCAGACAGTAAACAGCTGGATGTGTATAATTTAACCGCTCGACCGATTATTGACTCAGTATTAGAGGGTTACAATGGTAAGTCAAAGACAGTAGAAATATTTATTGCATATATTGTTTATCTATTTATATCTACTTTTATCTATAATATATATTTGGCTGTTTTTGCAAGTTTGAAATGTTGAAGATTAATTCAAATTTTTTTTTCAGGAACCATATTTGCGTACGGCCAGACAGGCACGGGGAAGACGTTCACTATGGAGGGTGTCAGAGCAGTGCCTGAACTTAGAGGAATCATCCCAAATTCATTTGCTCATGTTTTTGGCCACATTGCAAAAGCAGAAGGCGACACCAGGTGAGAATGGGGATTATTTTTGAGTGCTGTGCTGTTCAAAGTTCAGTGTATTCATGCACGATTAATCATGAAGATTCTTATCAGTTGTCATGCTTTTTCATTACACTTCTTTTCAACGTTATCAGAGACGTGCAGAGTGTTAAGATAAACTCTGGCGATGTGTGTTATCTGACAGGTTTCTGGTAAGAGTTTCTTATTTGGAAATATACAATGAGGAGGTGAGAGACCTGTTGGGAAAGGACCAGATGCAGAGGCTGGAGGTGAGAAACCACAATAATGTAGTTGCATATTTCGACATATTCCCCATCACTGCACTTTTTAGGTGTGTTGTTATTCGGGCACTCCCAATATAGGTCATGAAGCATTTGACTAATGCATACGTACATCTGCATGGTATCTGCACCCACAGAATTCTGCAGAAGACTGCACCTGTTTTCTGTAGAATTGAAACACATCAAACAGAATTAGATCATTCGAAGAATTCTTTGTGGGATTGTTTATGAACTATTTTTCTTTATTTGATATAATTTGATAATGCTTTAAGCTTCAAATTGGAATGTCACACATCACATTTTAACATTTAGCTTATTCAATACAGTCTAGTTCGGATTTTAGTGCAAAATTTTTGTTTTGATGAACACGGACTTATATAGCTAAACAACAACATACACTTCCATTCCAAAGTTTGGAGTCAGTAAAATTTTGTCTTTCTTTTCTATTGTTTTTTTTGTTTTTTTAAAGATGATGTTTACCAAGGCTGCATTTATTGGAATAAAAATAGTAATATTGTGAAATATTATTCTAATAAAAAAAAAAGCTTTCTATTTATATGTTTTGAAATGTAATTTATTTCTGTGATCAAAGCTGATTTTTCTGCATCATTACTCCAGTCTTCAGTGTCACATGATCCTTCAGAAATCATTGTAATATGCTGATTTGCCGCTCAAGAAACATGCTGAAAACAGTTGTGCTTTTTAATATTTTTGTGGAAACTGTTACATTTGTTTTTTCCAGGTTCTTTGATGAAAAAAGAACCTTTAATTTCATTGTGATTGAGGAAGTCTTTTAAATAAGGCAATGCCTTTTGTTGTGCCACTTGAATGATGAGTTTCTGCAAATAATGAATACTAAACTCAAAACACAGGTCAAGGAGAGGCCTGATGTCGGAGTTTACATCAAGGATCTTTCTGGATATGTGGTAAACAATGCTGACGATATGGACCGGATTATGACCCTTGGACACAAAAACCGTAAGTATATTTGAATTATTTTATTAAGTGAAATCTATTAGGGCATGCAAAGTTAGATCAGTAAAGTCTTTCAAATGCATCTTGAACATGGATGACTGCTTTATTTCTAATCTAATGTTTTAATTAATAATTAATTCTAATAATAATATAGAAAATGTGTTGATCAGAGCAAGAATATTACTTAAGCAGTGGGTTTGGTGCTCTAAAGATAGCCAACATTTTGTGCTTGTGTTTATTTGTCCTTGCCCAGGTTCTGTGGGTGCAACTAATATGAACGAGCACAGCTCTCGTTCTCATGCTATCTTCACCATAACTATTGAGTGCAGTGAGAAAGGTGTAGATGGAAATCAACACGTGCGCATGGGAAAGCTACACTTGGTGGATCTTGCGGTAAGCAGCCCATGTCATGTGGATGAACTTTACATCGTCTTGGTTTTCTTTCCAATACTGACGGGGATGTTTTGTTGCTCAGGGCTCTGAAAGACAAGGAAAAACGGGAGCCACAGGTCAACGTCTTAAAGAGGCTACAAAAATCAACCTGTCTCTGTCCACCCTGGGAAATGTTATCTCTGCACTAGTGGATGGGAAAAGCACCCACGTGCCCTACAGGAACTCAAAACTCACCCGACTCTTACAGGACTCTCTAGGAGGAAACTCCAAAACCATGATGGTACGATAGTCAGTGTGCAAACTCGTACAAGGCTTATTTAATATCCCAATTGTTGATTAAATTGCTAGTAAAATGCTTTTTCTACTTAGTTTTTATTAAAATACTGCAGAAATCAATCAGATTTCAATGAAAGTAGTGCACACAGTATAATTTTGTTTTATCGCTCTTGCAGTGTGCAAACATCGGCCCAGCAGATTACAACTACGATGAAACCATCAGTACACTCCGTTACGCCAACCGTGCCAAAAACATCAAGAATAAGGCCAGGATTAATGAGGACCCCAAGGATGCACTGCTGCGTCAGTTTCAGAAGGAGATTGAAGATCTCAAGAAAAAACTGGAAGAAGGTACACCGCATCAGATTCAGCTGTATCATGTCTCTGTCAGGGTTGCTGTCAGGATGTGACTCATTGGCTCTGGTCTAAACTCTTGAGTGCTGCATTAACTACATGGGGATCTTCCCACTCAACGCTCTCAGTGGATTCTAATAGAGTTTTATGTTACCGTGTTGCTAAGTTACATATACTAGGGCTGGTAAAATGATGTCTTAAAGGGGTCATATGAGGATGCTAAAAGTAACATTATTTTGTGTATTTGGTGTAATGCAATGTGTTTACGTGGTTTAAAAAACACATTATTTTCCACATACCGTACATTATTGTTGCTCCCTGCCCCGCCTTTCTGAAACTCTTGAAACATTTTTGAAAAATGAGGTGTGCTCTGATTGGCCAGCTATCCAGTGCATTGTGATTGGCCAAATACCTCAAGTGTATGACGGAAATGTTACGCCCCTATGTTACCATATTTGGAAACGCAGCGTCAGCTACAATTCTACAGCGAGAATAAAAGTTACGCCCTTTTTTCTTTGTGTAAACATTTGGGCGGTGTTATGCAAATCTTCCCACACAGTAATGCAGATATGTGGAGGCGTGTTTGAATAAGGCTTTTTAGGAAGGTGTGGACGAGTCTTAATTTTTATAAAGAATATCTCTTTGGGTTTGAGACTTAAGTCTTTGCAACTTACATCTCACAGTTGCTGCAAAAGACCTTATATATGCATGAACTGCTTGTAACACTTCAAAGACAAAGGAAAACTTTAAGTCACATCATAGGACCCCTTTAATATTTTAATTGAGATATGTCTCACCATTTTGACCATCTTGATTACAGAATATATATCTCTATTTGTGTTTTTTTTAATCAGAGGAACCATAATTTCAATCTAACAGAAATGTAAGTAATGATTAAATGTGAGAAGCAAAGTAGCAGCAATAATGTAGTTGTAAATAATTGTTTTCTGTTAAAAAAAAAAAAAGATGCTACTGTTCAAAAGTTTGGTAATGATTTTGAAAGTAGTGTCTTAAGCTCACCAAGGCTGCATTTATTTGATGAAAAATACACTAAAAAGCAATATTTTGAAATATTATTTACATTTGACACATTTCATAATTTTGAGTACATTTTAAAATGTAATTTATTAAGTAAAGCTGAATTTTCAGCATCATTACTCCAGTCTTCAGTGTCACATGATCCTTCAGAAATCATTCTAATATGCTGATTTGCTGCTCAAGAAACTGGTTATTATATTTCTAATTATTATAAAATATTAAATTCTATTCTAATTATTACTGTTAAAAAAAAAAAACAGTTGTGCTGCTTTAAAAATCTTTTGTAACATTATAAATGTATTCCTTGATAGTTTTGATCAATTTAATGCATCCTTCCTGAACAAAAAGTATTAATGTCTTGCAAAAAACCCCCCAAAAAATCTTACTGACCCTGAACTTTTGAACAGTAGTATATGTTTTCTGTGCTGTTTGTAATAAATTAATATTACAAAGATTAACATTTATTAATTGTCCTTGCACATGATTTTGCTTAAGAATATGACCAAAGACTATATCTTGAAAGACAACATCTTTATTTATTTTAATTTTTTTGCATCTGTGGTGCATCTATGGTTGCCCTCTAGATTTTAGGCACAGAGCCAGAGTATTTATACATGTTTATCACCGAGACACAATCCCGTACTATGCTTTATTTTACTGCTCAGGTGAGGAGATCTCCGGCTCTGACGGCAGTGGATCAGATGACATGTATGAGGGCGAGGATGACGTCGGAGATGGAGGCGAGAGACGCAGGAAACGAAGAGGTATGAATCTCCCCTTATCGTTCCCGTTTCATGACTGGGCAACATTAGTTAGAAAGGTCTCTTAGAAAGATGATGCAGAGTGTGGTTGTGGCTTATTACCCACAGGAGCTAATCGTCTTCATAATCCGGAGCGTTTTGTGGTATTTTTGTCTTTGAGCTCATTAATGCTGTTTTATTGCAAAACATCAAGATGTTAAATTTTCGTCCAGGATTATTCATAAAAACTTTTGGAATTAAAAGCTATATAGCATCTGATGTGCTGCAGGTACCCTGACATCATCTAGGTTTCAATTGCCGGATATCAGAGTATCAGTGGAGGGAGAAACAATTTGGCTTTGGTTTGCTTGTCTAGACCATCAGATCAAACAAATGTAGTTTCATTGTGCGTCATGAAACCCTTAATGCCTGGCAATGACTGTCTTTGTGCCCACATATAGTCCAACAGTCTGGGACCACTAGTGAAAATTGCATTAACTTGAATTTTTGTCATGATAAAATGATATTGTCAGCCTTAATTTGAGCAAAGCGCTGAAGTGGAAAATGATCACCAATTTCAGGATGTCATGAGTATTTGATTTTCCCCCTTTTGCTTTAATGACAGCAGTTTGAGTTTCATAAGTTCCACAAGTGTGTGTAAATTATCAAAACTTGTAGCCTTTCACTTTTCAAGATTTCAGAATCAGAAAGGGCTTCATTGGCAAGTATGTTTACACACACAAGCTGATTTTGACAGGGTAAAAAAGGGTTTTTTTACACTACCATTGAGAAATTTTAACCAAAGTATTTTATAGACTTTTCAATAAGACCCTAAAGAATCATATCAACTTGTGGAAAATGGGCATCCGATGACCCCTTTAAGTGACAAATGCAGAAAAAATACATGCATTGGTATTAAGGCAATTAAATGAAAAATAACACAAAGACAATATAATTGTAATATAATACAATACAGTAATAAAATATAGAAAAACACACAATTGACAAAATGATGTACAATTCTGTGAAAAACATCTCCAAACTTTACATGTGAAAAAAGCATATCCGTTTAAGATGTCTGTCTCTGTATCTCTGTCTCTGATGGTTGTGGTGCTGTTGGTTGGTGGTCAGTCTCTCAGTCTCTCTCTCTCTTGCAGACAGTGGCAGCAGTAGTTCAGACTCTGCCTGTTATTTAGCGCAGCACTTTGAGGAGAGAGCCCAGACTAGTGAGTGGGAGCAGCACATGGATAATGTGAATCATTCCTACCTCTTGTGCTCCCTTAATCACCTTCTTTCCCAAATACACAATCCCTCTTGCACCCAGACATCAGCACAGTCCAGTGATCATGTGAATGTACACTATCATTCAAAAGTTTGGGGTCGGGAACAATAAAAAAGGAAATGTTTTTGAAAGAAATCTCTTAGGTCACAAATGCGGCATCTAGTTGATCAAAACACTGTAAAAACAGTAATATTATGTTAAAATGTAATTTATTTCTGTGATCAAGGTTGTCAAAAAGTGTCACGTGATCCTTCAGAAATCATTCTAATGTGCTGCTCAAGAAACATTTCTTCCTATTATCAATGTGTAAAACAGTATTTTATGAAACTGATATTTTCAGTATAGTTTTCAGGATTCTTTGATAAATAAATGGTTCAGAAGAACAGCATTTATATTATATTTAATATATAATACTGTCACTTTTGATCAATTGAAAGAGTCCTTAATGAACAGAAATATTAAATTATTTCTTTCAAAAAAACCCTCAAACTTTTGAATATTAGTCTCAGCCCACACTGTCAGATGCATATTAAATAAATTAAATTTTAAAAAACTCGAATTGATCTTGAATGCTCAAACTCCGATGCTAATCATAAAATCTCCTCATCTTCTAATAACTTTTAATAAATGACACAAATGAAATTATTCAGCAGTCAAGCCTTTATTTTAATTGGCATAAAACAGATGTGTAATAACTTGAATCAGTGGGTAGCAGCAGACTCGGTGACACAGCAGAAGCTGAATGTAGGACACCTTCACTTCTTCCGACAGGAACTCTATAAATGGTTCAAGCATCACGTCTTTTCAGTAAAACTGGCATCTGATTACTTCATGTTTATCATCATCTTCCTTTCTGGTGCATCTCACAGTTTCTCTGCATCAGCCTAATGATCAGTGACTGTGGTCTTATTTCACACAGACCCAAACTGCAAACCTGAGTCCTCGTTAAAAGACATTTAGATGATGATATGATATGTGCTTCTGTTTTCTCTCTTCTTGTGCAATGTGCTGGCCATGTGACTTCTGCTCTAAATTCAAGACACAAGAGGTTGGTGTTACAATCTCCTCAACATCAGCCCAACCTCACGTCACCTCCAGGCTATAGAAATGTGCTTGGTTTTACTGTCCCACAAATGAGATGGTCAGACAGAACAAAAATAAAGTCTTAAAATTAGGTGTGAGTAATTTAAAGGTGCTGTATGTCATTTTTTTTGTCAATGTCAGTTTATTTCTAGAGCACAGTTTAAAACAACTTGGAGTTGACCAAAGTGCTTTACATATAGAACAACATTCAAAACAAAACAGTTTAAAGAGATTAAATCAATCTCTGTAATACATTAAAAGCCAGAGAAAACAGATTTAGAGTTTTTAACTTAGCCTTAAGACCTGACAGTGTTTTAGCAGTTCTGATATACAGTGGAAGACTTCCACAATTTAGGCCTGATCCCTCTCATTTTTAGTCTTGCCCTAGGAACAGTCAGCAGCCTCTGATCAGATGATCAGAGAGATCTTGATGGGTTGTGTAAGAGCAACAGATTTGACAGATATGTTGGTGCCAGTCTGTGTAAAGATTTAAAAACAGTTTTAAAAAGTCAATTCTGTAGTGGACAGGAAGCCAATGAAGAGACATTAGAATTGGGGTAATATGTGACCCTGGACTACAAAACCAGACTTAAGTGTCAATTTTTCGAAATTGAGATTTATACATCATCTGAAAGCTGAATAAATAAGCTTTCCATTGATGTATGGTTTGTTAGGATCAGACAATATTTGGCTGAGATACAACTATTTGAAAACCTGGAATCTGAGGGTGCAAAAAAATCTAAATATTGAGAAAATCTCCTTTAAAGTTGTCCAAATGAAGTTCTTATCAATGCATATTACTGATCAAAAATGAAGTTTTGATATATTTACAGTAAGAAATTTACAAAATATCTTCATGAAACATGATCTTTACTTAATGTCCTAATGATTTTTGGCATAAAAGAAAAATCTATTATTTTGACCCATACAATGTATTTTTGGCTATTGCTACAAATATACCCCAGCGACTTAAGACTGCTTTTGTGGTCCAGCGTCACATATGTTCACGTTTTCGTACACCCAACAGAAGTCTCGTCACAGAGTTTTGCACCATTTGAAGTCGAGAAATAGATTATTTGTTTATTCCTACATAGAGAGAGTTGCAGTCAAGACGGGTATAGAGATAAAGGCATGAATTACCTTTTCAAAGTCTTTGCGAGTGAGCCAAGGCTTCGCTTTGACCAAAAGCCTTAGATGGCTAGATTTTATAACCAAGTTTATCTGTTTATCAAATACTCTCAAATAGCACACCCAGGTTTTTGACTGTACAAGGCATAAAATTACTAATATGTTTGCAGATGTTTAGGAAACATGCTAAGTTCACATGCTTGTTTCTCTGAAGCAATGCTACAGCCAGTTATTCTACTTTGAAATGTGCGCTCCTTGTCAGAATATCTGTTTAAACTGGCAGTTTAACTAATAGTATATCGACACACCAGGTTGCCAGTTGGCAGAAAACTCAGCATATTGCAAACTGAGTCAGAGATCGCAAATTCTACCCGACCTAAAAAGTCTCGGCGTCCATCTAAAAAGCTCTGTGACCAGAGGAGTATTGAAACACCGATACATCAGAGAAATGTAAAGTAGCTTTGACACAATCTGCTTTGTAAAAAGCACTATATAAATAATGGTGAGCTGACTTGACATCAGCTCATTAACTTGCAGTGTAAGGCTCTTTGCCTTCCATTGTCAGTTGCGCTCTTTCCTGTTGCATGTCCTCAATCTGGCAACCCATGTGAGCATCGAGTCTGAGGAGGGGGGTACGGGAGAAATAACTCTTCCCAATATTTTGAATTTGGACTTCAGTAGCTGTTACATACTGTACAGCACCTTTAATTCAATCATTGACAGTGGATATTATCAGGCCTCTAAGGTTTTATTTAATTGCCATTTACATCAGATGTCTCTTTACCACTTGACCATATGCACATTATGCAGTCATTTTGTGGAAAATGATCTCCAAGCTCATTAGAGCTCAGTTTGGCATCTCATTTTCCTGGTCCTCCCTCAGTCACAGATGCTCTGAGATCATGAAAGCTTCTTGCTGACCACCAAAAATGATTGTGTTTTTTAATTTTAAAATGGCTTTTAATTAAAAAAATGTAATCAGAAGAGTTTGTGAAAATGCAATTTTTCAGAAAATGCAGAGGGTTTGTTAGTTGATGGAAAGCTAAGAGTTAATTAAATCATTAAAATGTCAAAATTGACAACACATAAATAATTGTAACATAAGAACAAATCCAAATGAAACACTTACTAAATTGTGTTTACCTGCACATCATGTCACCAGTAACCTACATCAGAGAATCGTGAACATGCAAATGCGTTGTTAAATTGTTGAATTAATAACTTCAAATAAATAATCTAGGTTTTTGAGTCCCTGTATTAGAGCTTTAATGATTAAGTAACATTGAGAATGAGTAAAATCTCTTGGCATTTATTGTAGCCATCAGTGAATGTCAAATTTGTGTTACTTATATAATCTCCATTTTCTTAATGCAAAATATCATTGATTTTTGGGTGGAAAACAAGACCCAAACTAAACACTACCGATGCATAGCTGTGAAATATGTCTTTATCACATGCAGTGACCTTTACTAATTATTAATATTGGAAGTCTGGACAAAAATATTTCAAATCTGAAAAATAACAAATAAATAAATATTTAAAAACCTCCCTTTCTGGCCATGTAATGTCATGTTTTAATGTTTATTAATGTTTGTTCATGTATTGTAGGGATTCCCATGTTTTTGACTTTTTTCATGATCTCATTAATTATTAGCTTTTCATGAACACCTTACAGCTTTTTCACTAACCTGCCATTTATTCCATTTCATTTTGATAAAAAAAAATAAAAAATTATATATGTGTATTTTATATATATATATATATATATATATATATATATATATATATATATATATATATATATATATATATATATATATATATTATTACACACACACACACACACACACACACACATATATATATATATATATATATATATATATATATATATATATATATATATATATATAGTGTGTATGTGTATATATATAATTTTTTTATTTTTAATATTTATATTTTATTAGTTTGGTATGCAGTAATCACATTCAAGTCTGTGATAAACGAGTTTGATCAAAAGTAATCTAAAAGTAATCAGACTACTTTATTATGTATAATCCAGATTAAGTTACTATCTCCCATTTTTGTCACGTAATTTGTAATCCGTAACAGACTACAATTTGTAAGTAATCTACCCAGCACTGCATATCAAATAGTGTGGAAATATTTATGGTGCCTTGTATGCCTTGTGGTGTCAGTCACCAGCTTACGGAGAAACTGGGCAGTATTTCCGTGGGGTAAGAGATCACTGCTAGCTCTGTTAGCTTGCATCTGATGGAACGCTATTTCTTCTGCTACCATGCATCTGCAGAACGCACAAGTGTTGCTATACATTTCTTCTAAGGCTTTTATCTGTTTTTATATCTGTCATGCTAAGGGAGGAAGAAGGTGTCTCCTGACAAGATGGTGGAGATGCAAGCTAAGATCGAAGAGGAGCGTAAAGCACTGGAGGCCAAACTGGACATGGAGGAGGAAGAGAGGAACAAAGCGCGTGCAGAGCTTGAGAAGAGAGAGAAGGACCTTCTCAAAGCCCAGTAAGTCACTGAATCTGTCCAACAAATCTGTTGTCTATATATTATCTTACCTATATTGCCAATATAGTACGTGTAGGAGTATAATAATGTCATGCTTTGTGTTGTTTCCTGCGTCTCAGACAGGAACATCACTTATTACTTGAGAAGCTGTCTGCTCTGGAGAAGAGGGTTATTGTTGGAGGAGTTGATTTACTGGCTAAAGCTGAGGAGCAGGAGAAGCTTCTGGAAGAATCCAACAATGAACTGGAGGAGAGGAGGATGAGGGCCGAGCAGCTCCGGAGAGAACTGGAAGAAAAGGAGGTAGAGATGAGCGGATTCGTGCTTGACCAATATTCTTGTGTAGTTTTATCATTAAATAGTGATTCATGTTTGCAAATGTCTCTAAACAGCAAGAGCGCTTGGACATCGAGGAGAAATACACCAGTTTACAGGAAGAAGCTCAAGGCAAGACCAAGAAACTGAAGAAAGTCTGGACCATGTTGATGGCAGCAAAATCTGAGGTGCAGTGAGGTTCATGAACCTTTCAAATAGCACAGTTCACAATTGTGTTGTCAAAAGTGCAAGTATAATTTTAAAAATGTAATGATACCAGCCTTTCTGCAGTACCTTGAACTAATCAACATAAAAATGTAACTGCTACATGATTCAAGTAGTGTTTTCTTTATTAATCGTCTAGTTGAAGAAAGTGCAGCACACATGAAGTTCCACTCGGTGTAAATGTAAATCAAATCACTTGTTAAATATCTTTGCAGAAAAGATGCATGAAATATAAAGGCACATAAACTTGCCTTAGAACATATGTTCAGAAATAATATAAAAAAAATGCTAAAAAAAAAAGGGTCCCACTTTATATTAGGTGGCCTTGACTACTATGTACTTAAATACCTATATGCAATTACATCTGTAATTAATTTCTGTAATTACATTTATAATTACACTGTTGACCCATCCCTTACACCTTAACCCACCCTTAAACCTACCCACACCACCAAACCTGTCCCTAACCTTACCTGTATCCCCCTCAATAGCAGCAATAGTGTTTTGCAATACAATATGAACACAATAAGTACATTGTACTTATTTTCTGATGTAAGTACATAGTAGTTAAGGCCACCTAATATAAAGTGTGACCAAAAAAAGTCTCAAAAGTCAAGGTAATTAAAATTCAGAACGACTAAAAGCGTAACACAAGGAGATTATTATTAACTATAAATGTTTATAAAAACAAAGAAAATGGCAGCAGCCAGTCAGCATCATGCAGACATTAAATATCCGACACACAGAAGTAGTTATTTACAGGTTTATGTATTCCACTGCTGCTCCTTTATCTCTATACCCGTCTTGACTGCAACTCTCTCTATGTAGGAATAAACAAATAATCTATTTCTCGACTTCAAATGGTGCAAAACTCTGTGACGAGACTTCTGTTGGGTGTACGAAAACGTGAACATATGTGACCCTGGACTACAAAAGCAGTCTTAAGTCGCTGGGGTATATTTGTAGCAATAGCCAAAAATACATTGTATGGGTCAAAATTATAGATTTTTCTTTTATGCCAAAAATCATTAGGATATTAAGTAAAGATCATGTTCCATGAAGATATTTTGTAAATTTCTTACCGTAAATGTATAAAGACGTCATTTTTGATTAGTAATATGCATTAAGAACTTCATTTGAACAACTTTAAAGGTGATTTTCTCAGTATTTCGATTTTTTTGCACCCTCAGATTCCAAATTTTCAAATAGTTGTATCTCAGCCAAATATTGTCCGATCCTAACAAACCATACATCAATGGAAAGATTATTTATTCAGCTTTCAGATGATGTATAAATCTCATTTTCGAAAAATTGACACTTAAGACTGGTTTTGTGGGCCAGGGTCACATATGCATAATTTGCAATGAACTTGATAGTTTGGTTTTAATTAGATTAATGGCATTCATGTGTTTCTTTGTTGTTTCATTACTTTCATTTGAACTTTTAATGCAATGTTTACATAACTGAACAACATTTGAAGGCTACATGCTAATGTTTTAATGTATTATGTGTTTAGAAATATTAATAGAATACTCTTATTTTCAAGTAGTTACATTAAAAAAAAAATAAATAAATAAAATGGTTACAAAAGTTTTTCCAATTGTATCAAAATAGTACAGAGAACTGTTGAGTTTAACTGGTACTGGTACCGATTACTGAACTTTTAGTATTGAGACTACTATTTTACAATACATGATATTGGTACTCTGGTAAGAATGTCTGCTGTTTTTCAGATGGCTGATCTGCAGCAAGAGCATCACAGAGAGATTGAAGGTCTGCTGGAAAACATCCGGCAGCTGAGCAGAGAGCTGCGGCTACAGATGCTCATCATTGATAACTTCATTCCTCAAGAATATCAGGTCTGGATTTATGCTCATCAGTCAAAACATTAGACAAACCCCCTTATTCCTTATTGATGGCATGTTTTAGAATAACAGTGAAGTGATCAAATGATAGCTACCGAAATACAGGAATTACTTAGTAATCAAAACATGTTGATAAAGATCTCGTAGATCAGCTTAATTTCAACCACCCTTTTTCAAGATCACAGGAAAACCCTCCCATATTTGCATGTCAGATGTCTTTGTCTGACATTTACATATTACCTTGGATTGTGTAATGTTTAGTCAAGTTCATCTAAATTTAGTTTTAGGCTTTTTAAGGAAAATGGGTTATCTTAAATATCGTATTTAGTTTGTATTTTGGGCTTTACGAGGTTTCTGCCAGCCTTAAACAGGTCCTAGTTCACACATCTACAAAATAAGACTTTAAAATTCTTAAAATTCAGAGCAGAACGTCTTAAATTCATAAAGTTATGACATGAAATGTTGTGTATTTGTTGTCTAATACAAACATGTGAACATCCTTAAAACAAGACACATTTACTTGAGCTGCAAATGTAAAATTAAGTCTTGAAAAAGTGAACAAAACTAACTCAGTTTATGCTTAAAACAAGAACAAACATCAGTCAGTGAGGTATGAAAACTTGTTTGTCCTTTAAATTAAATAGATTTTTCTGAGCCAATTGGCAGATATTTGCTCTAAGTTTTTATTTATTTTATTTATTCACTTCATTTTGATTAATTTTACAGAAAACAAGATTCTTTATGACGTTTACGTTCGTTTGACCTGCCGTTTTAATAACTGAAGTGTTGTGTTTCTCACCGTATCTTGTTTCTCCTGCACTAACACGGCGTTTCAAAATGCAGCACTTGCATAGATAAGCATGCAAATATTTTTTTTTGCTTTTTCCCCTTGTCAGGATTTGATCAATCAGATATTTTTTGCTGATAATGTAAAGTGTGAAATGCTGCACTTGCAATAAAGGAGAAAATGTGAAAACTGAGCTAGCAAATCAACTGTACAGAAAGTCTTAAAGCGATAGTTCACCCCATAAATGATCCTTTTGTCATCATTTACTCTCTTGATGTCATTCCAAACCCGTATTACTTGCTTTATTTTGTGAAAAATAGAAGATATCAAGTGTTTTTTTTTTTTTGTCCAGTACAGTGGAAATCGGTGGTAATGAAAGCTGTTGTGCTCATACAGGTTTGGAGCCAGAATTTTCATTTTTGGGTGAACTTTCCCTTTAAGAATCGAATATTTCAAATGCAGTTCAGTGAAATGATGAGCTGTATTAACTAGCTTTGCTTATTTACTCTCAGAGTTTAACATAAACTTCAAAAGTCTCCGATAGAATATTCATAATATCTGAACTTCGCTTAATGTTTATCTCAGCGTTTCAGTTGCACTACTATTAAAACATGCAAATATCTCTTTTTGTTGTGTCGTGTACAGGAGATGATTGAGAACTATGTGCACTGGAATGAGGACATTGGAGAATGGCAGCTGGTGAGCGTCTTTAACACATTTCATTCGGCACATCTCTCAGATCTGGGATGTTTGGGTACAATGAAAATATATAATACAGCTGATGTATTTGCTGTTTTTTTTAGAAATGTGTGGCCTACACAGGCAACAACATGAGAAAACAGACACCGGTGTCGGACAAAAAAGAAAAAGATGTAAGTGTCCGTTCAGATCTAATGAGGCACACGTGATGCACGCTGCTCCCTTTTCATGTTTTATTTTTGTCCTTTGTCCCTCTTTTGTGATTCAGCCGTTTGAAGTGGACCTGTCCCATGTTTATCTGGCCTACACTGAGGAGAGCATGAGACAGTCCCTAATGAAACTAGAAAGGCCTCGGACATCAAAGAGTGGAAAGTCCAGGCCTAAAACTGGTCGTAGGTGAGGTGTGATGCTTGGTTTCATTTTTGGACTTTCTGGTTCACACCTTTGCACACACAAATGCATCTGACTGTTACAACTACTTGCAGTCAAATAATCTTTCCGTTTAGTTTAATGCTTGATGCAGTAATAAGTTGTATGATTTTATATGTATGATTTTAGATGTTGTATACAGGTATGTAATTGCTGAAATGGGCACTGTAAGCATATATTAAAATTGTCCAACATTTTATTTATTTATTTAAATATATATAACATATTTAATAAAAAATAAGTTTCTGAAATACTATTTTGTTTGAATTATTTAATGTAATAATAATAAAGCATGTCTCTTTGGAGTTAAACGTAAGTGATCCTGAGTCAAACATCACTGCATTTCTTTGCACAGTTTCACATTTTGCACACTGCTGTTAAAACGTTTGGTGTCTATATGTTGTAAAAAAAATAAAAAACTTTTTGAAAAGTCTCATATGCTCACAAAGGCTGCATATATTGGATCAAAAATACAAAAAGTATCATTATTTTGACAAATTATACAATTTAAATATAAATATTGAAATATGTTTTCTATTTAAATATGGTGTAAAATGTAATTTATTTCTGTGATCAAAGCTGAATTTTTAGCATCATTACTTCTTCAGTCTTCAGAGTCACATGATCCTTCAGAAATCATTCTAATATGCTTATTATATTTGCTGCTCAATACATATTTATTATTATTTTCAATGTTGAAAACTTAATATTAACTTAATATTTTTGTGGAAAACCAAGATATATTTTATTTTCTGGATTCTTTGATTAATTGAAAGTTTATAAGGAAGAGCAGTATTTATTTGAAACAGAAATATTTTTTGCGATTACCAATTTCAGCGATTACCAATTGAATACAGTCATGGCCAAAAATATCGGCACCCTTGGTAAATATGATTAAAGAAGGCTGTAAAAATGAATCTGCATTGTTAATCCTTTTGATCTTTTATTTTAAAAAATCACAAAAATCTAACCTTTAATTGAATAATAAGAATTTAAAATGGGGGAAATATCATTATGAAATACATGTTTTTCTCTAATACACATTGGCCACAATTAACGGCACCCTTTCATTCAATACTTTTTGAAACCTCCGTTTGTCAGTTTAACAGCTCTAAATGTTCTCCTATAATGCCTGATGAGGTTAGAGACACCTGACAAGAGATCAGAGACCATTCCTTCATCCAGAATCACTCCAGACCCTTCAGATTCACAGCTCCATGTTGCTGCTTCTTCTCTTCAGTTCACTCATGTTCTACAGGGTTCAGGTCAGAGGACTGGAATGGCCAGCAGAAGCTTGGTTTTGTGCTCAGTGACCCATTTTTGTGTTGTTTTTGAGGTTTGTGTTTGGATTATTGTACGGTTGGAAGATCCAAACATGGCCCATTATAAGATTTCTAACAGAGTCAGTCACTTATTGATTTTTTATCTGTTGGTATTTGATAGAATCAGTCATGCCATGTGTCTAAACAAGATGTCCAGGACCTCCAACAGAAATATAGGCCCACAGCATCAAAAATACAGCAGTATATTTCAGCAGTGTTCACCAAACCCATCTTGAGTGTTTGCTGCTAAAAAGCTCATTTTTTAGTTTCATCTGATCGTAGAAGTCAGTCCCATTTGAAGTTCCAGTCGTGTCTGATAACTGAATATGCCGGAGTTTGTTTTTGGATGAGCGAGGAGAATTTTTCTTGAAACCCTCCCGAACAACATGTGCTGATGTAGCTGCTGTTTGACCATTTTTTTTTTTTTTTTTTTTTTTTAAGGTTTTCTGACCCCAAGATTCAACTGTTTTCTGCAATTCTCCAGCTGTGGTCCTTGGAGAGTCTTTAGCTGCTCAAACTCTCCTTCTCACCGATATTTTACTCATAAGAATTTCTGGGGGTGCCAATAATTGTGTCCAACGTGTATTTGAGAAAAACAGTTATTTCATAATGATGTTTCCCCCCATTTTAAATTCTTATTATCCAATGAAAGGTTAGATTTTTGTGAATTTTTTTAATATAATTAACAATGCAGATTAATTTTCACAGCCTTCTTTGATCATATTTACCAAGGGTGCCAATATTTTTGGCCATGACTGTATGTAAATGCAAACCTCTTTAGATAATCTAAATGAAATAATTTTTGTCATGCGCATATATTTTTGTCTACATGTCTGTCTAAATGTCTTTTTTCACCCAATCTCATTATTTTTAGGAAACGTTCCTCCAAACCAGAGGCTGCGATTGAATCCCTGCTGCAGTGAGCCTTGTGTCTGATGAAGACCACCATATTTTGTGCATTTTCAAGGCCAGTCCAGTATGTGTCTTAGGAAATATGGATTCTTGTGACATTAAGGCACTTTGATATAAGTGTATGTGAAAATAAATCATGTGTTAATATGCAGGAACTCCAGAGCTGCTCCAAAGCTGGGTTTAGGTGAGGATAGTTTGCTGTAAAATGTCTGTAAGCGATAGCTCTCCAAAAGGCACATTTCACCTTTAACATAAACACTGTTATTGTATATTCTGCTTTACACTGATGGCTGGGACGACACAAGAGATGAGCTTGCCGTCAGGGAATATGCTATTGAGAAACGAATCTAATCTTAATTTTATACAATTGGCAGCGTGCAATTGCTTTAGCTCAATGTACACAAGCTATGCTACTTAATTTTTTTTTATAGTGAGAATGTGCATGCCATGTTCCCCTGACTGGGGTGCCATTAGCTCAGTTTACTCTAATTGTAATGTATTTCCATTGTGCACTGTAGTAAAACCATTAGTCTTATGTAATATGTAAAAATGTTTACATTTTCCTGTTTTTTTTCCCCCCCCTGTACTCCTCTTTAAATTATTAAATTATTTTACAAAGTAAAAAGAGTAGTTTTTTTTATTAAGGTTAATTTCAAATTTCAAAAACAACAAACCAAAAAGTCATTTTAGAATACTTTTATTCATAAATACAATAAATATATAAATATGAGCAAATACCTAATGCTTTCCTGTAGCTCAAATAGTAGAGCATGGCGCTAGCAACGCCAAGATCATGGGTTCGATTCCCAGGGAAAGCAAGAGCTGATAAAATGTTAAAACTGTAACTTGAATGCAATGTAAGTCGCTTTGGATAAAAGCGTCTGCTAAATGCGTAAATGTAAATGTAAATGTAAAATACCTAAATATATTTCACACAAAATAATTTAATATTAATGTTAAATTTAATACAAAATAATAATACAAAAATATAGTATTGTGTTCCTAAGTCTAGAGTCATTTCACATCTCTTGTATTCTTGAGTTTAGAGTATTGTTCTTGGGAGCATTCTTTGATTTTTGTCAGAAAAACCTCCATTCTGTGTTCCTCTGAAGCTCGAATTTTGCAGGGATGGTGCTGTGGAGAAAAAACACGCCTTCAGTAATGAGATTACACGAAACCTCTTTCATTAAGCAGTCTAAAATCAGTCTAATAAATCTACAGTTGTAGGCATAGCTAATTCTCTAAAGTTGTAAAACTGATGTTACTTAAACTGATTTTTAAAATTATTGTTATTTCCTCTGCATTAGCCACTGTTCAGTCCGGAATCCTGTGAAAATCTTAATTGAATTAGTAGTCTGTTAAGTTAAGCTTAGTTAAGTCAAGCTTAGTTAAGTTAAACTTAGTTAAGTCTGTCGTTAGTTATGTTAAGCTTGGTTAAGTCAAGCTTAGTTAAGTTGGACTTAGTTAAGTTAAGCTTAGTTAAGTCTGTCGTTATGTTAAGCTTGGTTAAGTCAAGCTTAGTTAAGTTGGACTTAGCTAAGTTAAGCTTAGTTAAGTCAGTTGTTAGTTATGTTAAGCTTAAACCAGTTGTTCAGACAAGCATTGCTGTTCAATTTGGTGATACTAGTGGGGCAGAAATTACCGATAGTAGTGGAAAAATTGAAATAACATTTTGATAATTTCTAAAGTGTAAGAATCATGCCGATAATATCAGCACATAGCATTGGTTTTTCGCACAGAATCATACACTCTTAAAAATAAAGGTGCTTCACGATGCCATAGAAGAACCTTTTTTGTCTAAATGGTTCCAAAAAGAACCTTTAACATCTGAAGAACCTTTCTGTTTCACAAAAGGTTCTTTGTGGCGAAAGAAGGTTCTTCAGATTATAAAAAGGTAAGAAAGAGATGTTCTTTAAAGAAAAAGACCGAATGGTTCTTTGTGGAAACAAAAACAGTTGTTCTCGCTGTGAAGAACCTTTTGAAGCACCTTTATTTTTAACAGTGTACTCTAATAATATAGTATAGTAATCGTGTTGTTTATCATTAAATTTAACAAATGAATATTGTGAGATGACTTACCCCTGAAATATTAGCATAGGCAGACAGTTGTCTGTGTAGCTTGGTGCAGTTTAGATTTGTGTGCATCATAACCATAGCTGCTTGGCAAAGGTGTTTCTTCTGTGTAACCATATGTAATTAATGATAATGAAGTCAAGTATGTTCTCTAATACTGTGATATAAAATTCAACTTACTGAGCAGCCCGCTTGTGGAAATATGTCTTTTACAAATTGGTTGAGATTCTGTGAAATAAAGTTTGAAGTTTGTTAGAGAAAGAAAAAAAACAAACCGATAAAATAAAATTTCAGTTCTTACCTTCTTTGAAATTTGGTTTAGCATCATGTCGTCCACATTATGGATGATTTCCTCTAGGAGAATTTCTTCCATTTTCTGGGAGAAATGGAGTTCATTTCTTCCAGAAATGAATCGCCTTGATTCAGTAACGGCTACAATTGCCAGCGCCAAGAGCATTAAAGTCCTCATGTTGGTTGTATTGATTCCTACTGAGGTCTGCAGTTGCTGAGATGGTCTTCATAGCTTCAGAAATGATCAGTCTTCTTATAGCGCAGACAGAGGAAATGACATTCTCTTTCACCACCTTGATTCTGCCGATTACACGTCAAAGAAAAAAAAAATCCCGAAATGCTTGCACACCCCCGTAATCGCTAATAGAAATTTCAGAGAATCGTAATAATGTTGAGAATCCCCTTAAAATGGAGGATAAAGACACTGTTAGCTCACTACGCTTGAACTCAAAGACTGTTGGGACCATCAGACATAACTTATAAAAATAATAATTATGCTTAAGTGTAATGCCTATGAAGGGAATCACCCTGACTATTTTTATTAGTCACTTTTCTTAAATTAGACACTAATTCTGTCCAGTCTTGTTGCAACAGATTCCATTAATAATGCAACAATCAAGTGCAGATCGTCTCAGATTGTCGTTGTCATACGGCTGCATCATCGCTTGCTTTCTGAAGTAACTGTTTGCCACATCCCTTTGACCTTCTTTCGTTTTTTAAGAGGATGGACAGACAGACACACACACACACAGTATACCCATACAGTGATGTAAATAAACCATTGAAGTTTTTTTTTTCTCACGTCCTCTGAAGACACCACTCAACCACAACAGATGATTGCTTTATCAAGCTGTGCCACAGCATTGCATGTCAGCACCTTTATCTAGGTCACATTTAGCATTTTGGGAAAGTAATGCCAGATTACCGTTTTATTTAGATGATGTAATTGATTAATTAGGGTGCTTTGACACTTTTTTTGCCATTTGAGATGACTTTGCAAAAAATGTCTCAATTAGCCTTGGATAAATATGAACAAAAGAACAATATCAAGAACAGTGGGAATGTGTTGTTGCTTCTGTCGTTGCTGTTGTTTATTATTACTAGACTGTTACCATGTCATAAAAAAAGGAACTTTGAGAAGCTCCTCCCCAATCCAAAAACAAGCCAACCAGCAACAAAATCATCAGAAATTTACATCATGTGCCATATATAGACCATAGCGGTTACTGTCTGATTTTGGAAATTTTGAAATTTTGTTGAGGGCTTCTGTTCCCCCTATATTTAGATTTAAATGGTTTTCAGTAATTTGATACAAACTAAAAGAGAGAACTAGTTCATGGCAATATTGTTATTTTTACTTAAAAATGCCTTTTTATTTATTTTTTTTATTTTTTATAAAGCCAAAATATTTATCTTGTAAAGCAATACATAAATTAATAAAAATGACAAAAGCTCATAACAAAAATGAAAATGAAACCTGAAAATTAAAAAAATAAATAAATTAAGAAATAGTATAATAACACAATTTGACCCTGTAAGCAACTTTGCTGTAATTGCACCATCTCTTAAAGGGTATGTTTTTGTGTGTGTAATGATTGATTGATTGATTTGTGTGTGTGTGTGTGTAATGATTGTGTATGTTTTATGCATAAAAATAAGCTCACAGTCTTTCCAAATCTTACTTTGAATTTTTTTTCTTTTAAACTTTACTTTAGAGGATCTTTAAAAATGTTACTAGTTAGTACTTCAAGCTTTTCAGAATGTTTGCATTCGTTCCACTTGCTCTGGACGTCTAATGGGGTGGAGAAAGAGAGTTGAGGGTTGGATATTCTAGCTCCGCCCATTAGGCGCAAATTACATTCACTCCTTGCTGGATGTATAGTGAGGCGGAGCTACATGTAAGCTCCACCCATTTGCTCTGCAGTGAGCATCGGCTCCATCGGCTATTGATCAGTTATTTTCTATAACATGAAAATAATTATTAGCTTGTTAGTTTTGGCCAGAAAACACGAGTGCAGACAGTGACACTGAGAAACATTCTTGAGTAATCCGCTTGTGTAAGCAAATCATTCCTTTACAGTTTTTTGCAATCACTATGACAATTTTCCTAAACTTTTAACACAGTTAGCACAACATCCGTCTGTGTGGGCTATACAATTAACACATTTCTTGTTGCTTTGACCCAAATTGCATACAGTTAACACAAATGCTTGAACTTCTTTTACACACAAGCTCAACCAAGACCAAAACAATGTAATTTTACTGCCAAATTTTCAAATGCTTTCACACTGTATGTCAGAACAGATAACATCATGTTCTAAAACGAACTTATAGGCTAAAGTCAAAGTGAGCAGCTGTTCATATTGTGAATTGAAACACGGTATTGATACGGAAAAATGGACTTTGGCGTATATATATGATACAAATGTGTTTGGCGTGCATATAAAACGCAGTTTTCACGTGGATATAATACACATCTACCCCACAACCCTAATCCTACCCATCAATACCACGAGTTTTCATTTTTATTTGGCGTAATTTTTATACGCACTTTCATGAGATCGGGTTGGATATTTTAGAAGTTCTGCACCAAAGACTGGTTCCAGAGAAAGGGGACAGGTGGGAGACTGGTGGGTTTGGTCCCCCTCGGCTAGGGGTGGGCGATATGGCAAAAATATCACTTTTTTTTTTTTTTTTTTTTTTGAAATATCACGATTCACAATATTATCACAATTCTTTGTCATGTTGGATTTTCCATTTTGCAAGTTGTTTGAGCAGTACAAACTAATTTCCCTACTATAAAGAAAGCCTTTCAAGATAACAAAATATTAAAAAGTATGGCGGATATTTAGGCCAAAGTGGGTGAAGATAAAAATCGTTGTCATTATTTTATCTTTCTTATTAAAAAATGAGAGCAAAGATACACATTACAAATACACATAATATACAAATAAAATAAAGTGTTTTATTTTCAGGTAGTCTACAATAGGTGTATTTAGCAGGAGCATTCAAGAAATTGAATGAAAAAATATAAAAATAAAACACTATATAGATTGATTCCTCTTAAAGCAACTGTATTAAAGTTTTTCAGTCAAGAGTAGTGAGTGATTTTTTTTCTGTGTGTTTGGTGTTTTATTAACATTAAAGGAATAATTCGCCCCAAAATTAAAATCGGCTATTGTTTTATTTTTATAACTTCATTTACTCACTCAAAAGTTGTTTTAAACCTGAATGAGTTTATTCTGCTGAAAATAAATGCTATTTTGAAGAAGATGGAAAACCAAACAGTTGCTGGTCTACAGTGACTTGCATAGTATTTTTTTCCCCTACTGTTAAAGTCAATGTGGACCAGCAACTGTTTAGCTATCCACATTCTTCAAATATCTTCTTTTGTGTTCAGCACAAGAAAGAAATTAATACAGAGTGAGTAAATAATGACAGAATTACAATTTTAGGGTGATCTATCCATTTAATTACAGTCAGCAGCATGTTTAGTACTGTCCCTTTAAGACCTGCACGCATCTAATATACAGGCACACATCCGTTTCTCTCAGCTGTTTACTTTCATTTTAGACATAACCAACTGAGTACATTAACATATACATAAACCTTGTGTGCTTTGACAGTATTAGCACAAAACATAACTTAGTTCAGTAATCAGGCGCTGTTTGACGGGCTTTTAGACGGGCTTTTAGCACACGCTTTAGGTGTGTTTGCTCAGAAAAGGCGCTCGTCAGAACAGAACAGAATGAATTGTTTAACCAGTAAGTCTTTGAAGCAGATGCAGATAATGTACTTTTGTGATTGCGAATAAGTGCAGTGTCCCGTGAGAGTAACTCTGCTGCTGAGTTAACACTGAATGTATGTGGCGTTGTACAGTATATGACGGCGGCGCCAGAACTGCAGCTGATAGAATGCGAGATTTCTTCAAAAAAGCAGATCGTGAAGACATTTTTATAATCCACAATCAAAAATCGTCATATCGAACACCCCTACCCACGGCAGAAATTGCAGAACGGAGGCATGCGATTAATCAAAAAAAAAATTTTAACGCGTTAATATTTTTTTAACGCAAATTAATTGTTTGATAAGGTTTGACCCCAACTTCTTCCCGTCATTGCAGCGCGGAAGGTTATCTATCATTGTGTGACGAGGGTGCAGCGAACCAGTGTTGCCAGGGTAACGGCACAAGTGGGCTATTTTGAAAATACAGTCGCGGGAAAAATTACAGAGCCGTGGGTTGCGTTTTTTGGGGCTACTTTTATAATGTACCGCGGCCGCCCAAAGTGTATATAGACAAATAACAATTAAAATAGATCCTTTTACTAATGTGTATTATATTTGCAATGTATCCCTGGCAACTTAAGAACGGAGAGGCGGTTTCAGCCAGAGCACATGTTAAGGCTTTTACACAGCAGAAATAAACATGACAACAGCCACTATAGATTATATAAGATATAAACACACGATTACGATAGATATGGTCTGTATGTGATTTTCTTGAGTGGAATGTGTACATCTGAAATGCTAATTTGTGCAGATATAAAAAGCTATAAATAGCATATTTTAACAACAGTAAACAACCAAATTCCACACGTGATCGCAAAAGGAAGTTATTACAAACACTCGGTGGTTTGAAGTGAGTTCTGAGTAAAAGTGTATTATTAATCTCATAAATTGTCTTATGAAGCATGATGCTAATGTTAGCTCTAATGCAGCTGCAGAACAGGTCCAATTCTTCTTCATAATGCATTTTGTCATAATACTTCACTTAAGGTCGCAAGAAATGTTTTGTTGTATTTATTTAGAAATACTTTTGTTGGGTAAATGTATGCTGGGATTGAAGCGATGTGGCTTGGTAAACATTTTATTGCCAGTATATAAATGCTGATAATGGCTGAATAAAAACAAAAGAATAATGATAAAAGAATAATAAGGATTACCTGTATGCTAACCGTCTATCATATTTGACGATAGTGGTCCTGACAGAATTTCTTTTTCAGACATCAGTTTTTTGTCACATTCAAATTGGTTGTCATAGTAACGACACTAATTTGTGGAAATTCAGCACATTGTGAGTTCCACAAATCTGAACGCATTAGGCCTATTTGTAAATTGACTGTTAAGATAAAATATTTTGCACAGTTTATTATCTGTGATACCATTATAGCCACTGGATGCCTATATAAAGCTCTATGTAACAATACCTAATTGCCAAGAAATTGTCATCACGCATAAATTAATTTTATTAATTTTGATTTGGATACATGTTTAGATATTATCAACGGCTACTTTTTGACTTTATCTGTTTTTTTTTTTTTTGTTTTTTTTTTTGTTCAATTGTTTTGTTGTTGTCAGTTATTGCATTATGATTTGAGTCAAACCTATAAAACCCTTTACCCCAAACTACATAGGCATATAAAAGCATGATCAGTGACACAAAATTAATTAGAATGTAGCTACTTTTTCTTTTATTACTCATTGACGCGTGAACTTCCCCTTTAAATAACGCAACGCTCTGCCCTTGTGTATGACGTTACTCCCTTTAAGCGCTGTTGGAAGCAAATTAATTTTTTTTTTTTTTGGAAACTAAATAACTGATTCAGCATTTCCACACTTCCGTCAGGATGTGTTGAATTTGACAAAGCGGTTTAATAAAGTATCTATTGATTTTGTGAATTAGCGAATTTTATTACACCAATATTTTTTAATTGGCTGAAAAAGTTTTACATGGGAATATTACATGACACACTGAGCCTTTAACAATGCATTGGCGCAAAAACGCACACGGCACACCCTTTAGACCAGTTTCACATGAAACATATTTTTTTGACTGCCACAAATACTGTCTAAACAAAATACTGATTTTGTGCACTTTTTATGAACCAATATTTTAAATTGGCCTTTGAACTTGCACAACAAAACAAAAAGCCTTACCTTGCCAAAACACTGACAGAGCCCATTGATCTAGTGGCACTGTTGAGCGCTCTAGATCCAAATGCAAGCTTTGCATGATGCAATGATCAGAGGCAGAATGACAGTCCTCTAGCCCAATGATGTTGGGGGATCCAGTGGGGGCGGCAATCATATTTCAGGGTGTATGTACCACTCTTCATCACAGCCCTGTTAAAATGTAGTTATTTTTTATTATTCTTATGTGGCTTTTTTTGTTTTGTATATTTTGTATTAATAATAAATGACAGCTATATTGCATATTTTTGTTTTTGTTTTCCTGCATTCTTGTTTTATTTCTTGTTGCATTCTTTCTTGTCTTTCTAATGTCCTGTTGCAAATAAAGCCTTTACTGCAGCCATTCTGTCTCTGTCTTTCCCCCCTTTCTGCAGCAAAATAAACAAAATACATGCATTTACTAAACCCAACAAAACAAAAATTATAGAGAGGCTTCAAAAGAAACTGTAGTGTAAAACACAATCTATGATCAATGCAATATACTTTTCTATTAAGGTCAGACAAGTATATTGCATTGGTCTTAAAATGCTGCAGTTTCTGTAATTCCATTCGATGTTAGTGTTTTTATGATGTGCTATGGTTGATTGTTGGAAGAGAACATGAGTTGGAGTTTTGGATTACTAATTTGATTTTGAGACATGTTTGCAGTGTTGAGGTAGATATAGTGTATTGTGTGAGTGTATTATTGTAATTTGAAAATTAGTGTTGGAGTTTAGTTTACAATGTGTGATTTTGAGCATGAAATTAACTGTTTTGTCAATTGTGTGTTGGTGCATTAAGCGTTTAGGAAAATTGTTAGAAGTATTGAAAAAAATCTCATAGCAATTGTAAAAAACTGTAAAGATTTTTATGACAGTAAATCCAGTGCTGTAGATGATGGTGTATCTGCAGAGGGTGCTGTCGCTCCATTGTCACTCTACATGTTCAGTTTGATACCTGCTGTCTATCACACATCCTCAGCTTCATGACACATGCCATTACTTGTGAAAATGAAAAACGACTCATCACATATCATTATTACATTCATTCAAGAACACTAAAAACAACGGTAACTGAATTAACAAAGGCTTGCATTAACTTTTTTTCTTTTTTGTAAATGTGTGATGAAATACATTTTCATGGATGCTTTTATTTTAACACTTAAACTTGAGGAAAAGTACAAGTCAAGCACTTTTTTTCAATAGTCGACTTTAGACAAAGCTAAGAAGCTAAAAATCTTAGAGACGTGCGTCGGTATAGCTGGTGGTGGTGTGGCTTATTGTGCCTTCAGGTATTTTGTAAAGAAAGAGAAATTGTATTATTAAATATAACCTAATTTCATGCGTTTATTATGTTGACATGAAATGATACCAGTACACAAAACACACACACACACACACACACACACACACACACACACACACACACACATGTATATATATATATATATATAT
Source organism: Acrossocheilus fasciatus (assembly GCA_036784905.1). Lineage (NCBI taxonomy): Eukaryota > Metazoa > Chordata > Actinopteri > Cypriniformes > Cyprinidae > Acrossocheilus > Acrossocheilus fasciatus. The sequence goes on from CM071951.1 coordinate 3,270,194, forward strand.
ATATATATATATATATATATATATATACACAGGTGCATCTCAATAAATTTATTGGTGGGTTTCTGTAAAATGTGAGTCAAAATCATCACCATTAAAAGAACCAAAGACTTAAACTACTTCAGTCTGTGTGCATTGAATTTATTTAATACACGAGTTTCACAATTTGAGTTGAATTACTGAAATAAATGAACTTTTCCACAACATTCTAATTTATTGAGATGCACCTGTATATATATATATATATATATATATATATATATATATATATATATATATATATATATATATATATGTGTGTGTGTGTGCATATAATATATATGTACATACATACACACACACACACACACACACACACACAGAGAGAGAGAGAGAGAGACAGGTTTGTAACAATCAGATCAAAACCTGAGTGAACTGAGCTGATTGTGATCAGTTACAAACTAATTTTGGGATAGTTTTGCTCTAAACTGACTAGTCATATATATATATATATATATATATATATATATATATATATATATATATATGTATATGTATATATATATATATATATATATATATATGTATATATATATATATACAAATGACCTGAATGAGTCTGTTTGAAAGTTAAACTGTGATAAAGTAAGTAAAGCACAGAAAAAAGCAACCATTTAATGAAACCTGTATCTCACAACTTTAGGAGAAAATGTAGATCTTATCTGTTAAAACGAGCACAGAAAAAAACTGCACACATGACAGCATTTTTAATACAGACGGTGGAGTAATAAGAAACACTTGTATTTTCTTTAAAAGAAAATAATAATACAAAAAATAATTTATAACATTTGTTGAGTGGAAAAAGTAACTGTCTCTATGTATTTAATAACAGTAAATGCAATCATGCTTCAGCATTTTTAGTCAGCAGTGTAGTACAGCTCTTGCTCAGATGTGGCTTTGCATTGTGATTCCTATCTCTGTTTCTAGAAATGCTAAGTGCAGTTTCCTGTGTGATCAATGTGCTCTGCTGACTTCGCTCTTGGCCTAATAACCCTTAACATAACGGTTCATGTTTATTTGTTTAGTGTGAAACACCTCCTCATTTATCCCAAGCAATTATAATTACATTTAAAGATGATTAGAATAAATGGAACTGTTTTCAAGAAATAAATCTTCCTTTCCGAAACAATAAAAATCTATAATGTATAAACATTTCAAGACTGTGCTGCCTTAAGATCCGCCTTGCCTTTCATACCTCACAAATGTGAATATGTGACCCTGGACCACAAAACCAGTCTTAAGTCTCTGGAGTATATTTTTAGCAATAGCCAAAAATACATTGTATGGGTCAAAATTATCCATTTTTATTGTATGCCAAAAATCCTTAGGATATTAATTAAAGATCATGTTCCATGAAGATATTCATTTATTCATTAATTTTGATGTCAGAATTTTGTCCTTGTTTTCCTCATTAACGCTCTTTCTACACTCCTCATACATTAAATTTACGACAAATATTTGAAATGCATTGACCGTTATTTGTATTAACGGTCTACAGGTTATTTCCCGCCTTCTCGCACGCCACAATTGGATTGGTCGATTTTGTGCAGTGCCTGCACACTATTGGTCAAACTACTTGTCAGGCAAAAACATTTTAGGCAATTTAAATTATAATTATACATTGCTTCAGTGCTAATTTAGATCCACAAAAAATAATGTTGCCTATACTTTTAGGTTGATTGTGTGTGGCACTGTGTGCGAAAATGGACGTGTGGCGCGAAAACAGTGTCAAGCGCGTCAGTCTCGCGCTGAATGCGAGAGAGTTAGCAGCCATCATTGTTTTAGCCACGAGGTTCCGAACCAAGTGGAATTTATTTTATATAAATATAGCTCAAGCACATTTTAGAACAGCATTTGGATACCTTATATGGTTGTCAGAGGTTAGTGGGTCTTGCAGTTCATGTGGAAACTAGACATGTGGTTATTCGTCTACTAACCATAACACCTGTGGTTCTCTTGAAGGGAAACACCGTCTTTCACTATGATCTTCGGACCACTTGGTTAATAAGGTAAGGGCAAAAGGAAAAATAAATGATTTTTCAGAGAAAAAATTGATGATTGTTCAGAGAAAAGCTCCAGCTAGTTTGTGTACAGATGCCACTTGGTTTGATGTTTCTATGTTGTGACTATCAGGCATTTTAAAGTGTTTTTAAGTGCAGTTTCAGCATCATCCAACCATTGATATTTTGTAGTAGTGTGTGGATGAACTGGGCATTAGTTTTCATGGCTGTATAGTGCTCTCTAGTGGCACTCGTGGAGAGGTGCGCTGCTCAATGAAAGACAAAAAAGAAATAAAAGCTCTTAGTCTGTGCTGAAATTGTCTGATCATCTAAAACACTTCTTTAAAACCTGACAGGTTCATTTTAGTAGCTTAATCAAGCCTGTTACCTTGTTTATGCACATCTCTGTCATCTGTTGTGTGTTTTGGCCTATTAATAGGGTGTGAACCACAATGTTTTCCTGAGTGTGTTTCGTTTTGCATTTTACCTGTGATTATAGTTTAGCATCACTGGCCCCAAATGCATTATGAGTGTGTGATTACTGCCCACATTAATAGTTTAAGCTGATGCATACAATCCAGAACATCATCATTTCAGCGAAACTCACTGACGCAAGTCAATGTTCCTTCATGACTGGTCTGGGACTGACTAACACTAGGTGGTACCATCACAGTCACTCTCCAGCCTTTGACCTTCACTGTCCCTCAGTGGAGGAATGATCTTCTAGACATTTCATCTGAATCACACGTTACATAAGACTGGTTTTCTCTTCACAACTCTTCATCAACCATCTGAATCAAAACCATCTGCACTAAGACACATATTCATTCCGGAAGCTCAAAATTGCTCCTGTCAGTGTTTTTACATGATTATCTCTTCTAGCTTGAAACCGCGTGGCCTTCGAAATTTTGTTTTTCAGAACTTGAAGCTTTGTCGACATTTGATCAAATCGCTTGCGTTGCAGAATTCTTCACTTGTCAGTCGCTTAGGATGAAAGAGTCTAATGTAAATGCAAATGTTGTCTTCCTCATGCATTTACAAAGCCAAAGTCTAATACTATGAGTGTCATGCTTAGTTTTTAACAACATTCAGTATCCATTATATAATCAACATTTAACTGCTGAGTTTAGCAGTTAGCTACTGCATTATCATAAATCATTTTTAAACATTAAAAACAAAAATTCACTCAGAAATTGCTAGTAAGTGATTCAAGATTAAATAGTTGTTATGTTGTGTGGGGCCTGTTTTATAAAACAATTTTACCAAATAAGCCAGGCTTATTTCAGTTAGTCTGACTTATTGTCACTTGATTTGGTTTCAGAAAGCAAATTGACCAAATTACACTCTGGCAACGTATGCTAGGAAACTAACCTGGCCAGGGGCAGGCTAACTGATCAGGCTACGCTGAGCTCCTCCAAAACTGAGTAATAGGAATGCGTTGATATTACCACTGATGCTCTCACATACAATTATTTGACTTTATTATCAGTCCAAAAATAAAAGTATACAGAAAATGCAACTTCAATAAATCAAATAAATAAAAATTATAGGCCTAGGCTACAACCGACTGTATTTAATGTATTGTGCCCAAAATTGAATGATCTTTTTTAAGATATATGAAAACATTTTAACATAGTTGCTACTTGTGCATTCAGTTGATCAGCAGTTTCTAGCCATGCAGCCTTTTTCTCCGGTTTTATGGTTAGGCTATAGAACATTAAAACACTGCTCTTTAAAGCATTAAAGCATTAAAAACACTAAATTAAAAGTTAAAATCACTGAATTAAAAATGAAATTAAATAACAGAAAACAGACTAGGGTAAACGTAACCATTAAGCACACTTCCATTTTTGAGATCAGATTATAAAAAGAAAAAAATATTTATTATTCTGCTTCATCTCTTAACCAATTGATATGTTTGTTATTATATAGCTCCTGTAATTTCAAGTCAGATCATTGCACGCTGAGATATCAGTCTCCATGTGTTCACACTGTCTGGCGGCCATATTGAAAGCTGTCTAAAAACTTTCACCAAAAGAGGAGCCCCTTAAATGTGCATTTTTTTTTAGATGTCTAAACCTTTATTTTGGGTAAGTTTCACTACTTATTGTAAAATTAAGAGATTAATGTTCAGACTTTTGCATATTATAACCTGGAACTTGGATGTGGGAAATAATTACATTAGATCCAAAATATAGTTTTAGCAACATAGCGCAGATGCTACAGAACACAGTTAGCTGACTAGCTGAATAAGATTGTGTGCTACGCTAACATATTACTTCACAGGCATTACTGGATTGTACTTTTACATCCATAATATTATAAATTGACAGTTTATTGCTGGTCTGTTGTTTTACAGTGCTGTAATTTTTAAGGATTTCATATTATTTTAAGGTGAGCTTAAAGGGTGCACTACTATGAAAATCACACAACTTCATCAATACATCAATAAGAAAAAGTATAATTTCATAGATATTTTTAATAATAGTTGTTCATATTAAAATATGTATGATCTTAATATATGACCTAGACTATTTATTTAGCAAAATCCTGTCATTAGGGGCCAAGCACTGAAGGTGCGTAGGCACCTATTATATCCGTTAGTGTTCTTATTAGGGGCGAAGCACCGAAGGTGCAGAGGCACCTATTGTAATCGTTAGCGTTCTTATTTTCTGCCGCTCGAAGTCTGTGGCAGCCCATAGAACCGCTTGCGGGAAAGTTGTGAAATTTGGCACACTGATAGAGGACAGTCCCAAAATTAACCATAGCAAATTTGGAGTCTCTAACTCAAACTCTCTAGCGCCACCACTTGTCCAAAGTTGCACTCATGTTTATGCTAATAACTTTTGAACTGTAAGCCACAGAAGTAAAATTATTTTTTCCTCTAATTCCTTGGCTCATACCGAGTCGAATGGACACCAGAATTCAAAAATTGTAAGGTTTAGTTTTTTTTGCTATTTTTAATTGTTCGTAAAACCTACTTTTTCGAACTCATCCTAGGCCGTTACACCGATTGTCAAAAAATTTGAACCAGATCATCTTCAGACCATGCTGGCAAACAGTTATGGAATTCAAGTTGATTAGTCAAACCGTTCTCGAATAGCCCACGAACAAATTCTATAAAAAGCATGCAAAAATGGATGTGAGGCTATATCTTTGCAACAGTTTGGCGTATTGAGACCAATCTTGGTGTGTGCTATGAAAAGCTACACTACTACCTGCAGTGTTTCGGCACTGTGCCCCCTAGTGGTCAGGAGATATGAAAAATGCATATTTTTGCTTATAACTTCTGAATGGTTTGGCCAAAAATCACAAAACTGGTTCCCATGTCAGCCATTTTGGGCGTTGGCCATTTTGAATTATTATCTAAAACGCTGTATTTTACGGATGCATTTGCGTATCATTACAAAACTTGGTATGCATCTTCGGCACCATACCCTGATGGTATTCAAAAAGTTTGGGGGCAGCGCCACCTTGTGGTCAAAAGTTATAATGAAATTTCTAAAAATGCTAATAACTTTTGCTTACATTAGCCTATTGTAATGATGTTGCTAGATTCCTTGTATCATGCCGAGAACACCGATGCCAATTTTACCAATATTGGCTGAACTTCCTGTCAACCATTTTGATTCATGTTGAAAACCTACTTTTTTTAACTCCTCCTAGACCGTTTGTCTGATTTTCCCCAAATTTGGCTCGGATCATCTTCAGACCAAGTTGGCAAAAAGTTATGGATTTTGTGTTGATATACAAAACTGTTTTTGTTTAGCGCATCAACGAATTTGCTGGAAAGATGCCAAACTGCATCTGAGGGCTGTATCTCTGCAAAGGTTTGACATATTTACACCAAACTTTGTATGTGCCATTGTCACCTCACACTGACCATGCCACATCAATTTGGTAACATCACCACCTATTGATCAAGAGTAATAAGCCATTCATTAACCTTTAATTATGAAATTTCCAAAAATGCTAATAACTTTTGATTGCATCAGCCTATTGTAATGAAATTGGTCTCAAAATATCCCTTGGGTCATGCCGACAACATACATACCAATTTTCCCTTAGGAAATCTGAACTCCCTGTCCGCCATTTTGATTTATATTAAAAACCTACTTTTTCTAACTCCTTCTCAAACATTTGTCCGATATTCACCAAAATCGAGTCAGATCATCTTCAGACTGTGCTGACAAAAAGTTATGGATTTTGTGTTGATAGACAAAACCGTTTTTGCATACAATAGCAACGAATTTGTGGCATGATGCCATTATGACACTTGAGGCTGTATCTCTGAAATGCTTTGGAATATTAACACCAAACTTTGTGTGCCATTGTCAACTCACACAGAACACATTACTTAGATTTGATAACAGCGCCACCTATTGGTCAAACAAGAAGCCTATAAATCATATTACTAGAGGTTGTATTCATGATTTTTCAGCCGTTTTGACTAAAATCATCCTAAAATGGCTTCAATTACTCATTTCTGCTGTTGGTCTGATGCTTGCTTCTTTAGTGCTTGGCCCCGTAATTGCTGCTTGCAGCTATATTTTTAATAAATATTACATGAAATTTCTTAAAAATTGTTGCTGCTCCAATTAAGCTCAGTGTGCTCTCTTTAAGCTCTTCCACAATGAACGTCTATGTAAATACTTCATAAACAGACTTTAAATATTAACTGATGGTTGTCACTTTAAGTTAAGTTAATCGAATTTTCTATGGATTCTGTCAACTCAAATTTGCAGACTGGGTCCGGCGGGGGGGGGGGGGGGGGGGGGGTGCTTAGATGACACTTCATTATGAATATATAACTGATGGACCTGAGTGCCTTGTTGCTTGATTTGTGATTGACTTTGTACTTTCAAAATATATATATTTACAATTATTCTTTAAAAATTTCCTTAGAATAAACAAGAATTTTTAATAAAACATGATGTGAGCTTAATGGAAACAGGGGTGTGCTTACCCATTAAGCACAGCCAGACTTTTTGAATTTAATTATGTATATCTTAATTTAAATGCTTTTGTCATTTAAAATAAAATAAAATATTTTTGTCTGAGAGATTAATATATTATTTTAACATAAGTTTTTGTACTGAAACCAATATCTTGTGCACTAAATATGTCTCAATGTAGATTTTGGTGAGCTTAATAGGTACGTTTACCCTATATTTTAACTGATAAGAGGAATACACATGTTTTGTGCACAGCAGAGCTCGTTCACTCACGAAAATGCGTATAATAAATAGTACACCAAAAGAAATATATACATAAATATAAATTCATACACAAAAATGGACTTTGGTGTATATATGATACGCACGTGTTTGGTGTGCATGTAATACGCAGTTTTCGTGTGCATATGATAAGAAATTTGTTGGCGTGCATATGATACACAGTTTTAGATGATATGCATCTACCCCACAAACCTAATCCTGCCCATTGCGTAGTATATACATGCCAAAGTCAATGTTTGTGTATCAGTACAAGTTTTTGTTTTTATTTGGTGTACAATTTATATGCACTTTCATGAGATCGGGTTGATATATTTGCATGACTTTCTAACATTTACAGATGAAGAATATAACTGTGACAGATCCATTATGCACTGAGGGAAACACAATGTCTCAAATGTATTAAACAGCTCAAATATATTCACTGTTTGCCATGGTGGATTGATTTGATCCATGATCGACATTAAGGGCTGCTTAAGAATAAGCATGCGCATCAAATTATCCTGACTCACTGAACCTGGATCAAATTAGTGAGATTGTGTGAACTTAAATTTATGAAACCGCTTTAGTCCCGATTGATTTGTTAGGTTATTTCAAGTCAGGTTTTGGACTTTAATCCCCGCTTTTCTTAGTGTCTTGAAACAGCCCCCTGTTCATTCACGTTAGCTCAGGTCTGTTAAATAATATTAACAGATAAAATGCTTTAGAAGTAAGGTCCCATTTGTTAACTATATTTAATGCATCAACTAACAATGAGCAATACATTGCATATTTATTAATCTTCGTTAGCATTAGTTAATAAAAATACAGCTGTTCATTGGTAGTACATGTTAGCTCAGGTCCATTAAATAACATTAATAGATACAACTTCCGATTTTCATAATGGGTTCGAGTCTCAGGTCCGGCAGGAATCGTAGGTGTGGGGAGCGAATGTCCAGCGCTCTCTCCACCCTCAATACCACGACTGAGATACCCTTGAGCAAAGCACCGAACCCCCAACTGCTTCCCGGGTGCCGCAGCATAAATGGCTGCCCACTGCTCCAGGTGTGTGTTCACGGTGTGTGTGTGTGTTTGTTCACTACTCACTGCTGTGTGTGTGCACTTGGATGGGTTAAATGCAGAGCACAAATTCCGAGTATGGGTCACCATACTTGGCCACGCGTCACGTCCTTTCCTTTTTAACTAATTTCAACAAATGAAACCTTTGATAATTCATGTTAATTCATTTGATTAGCTAGAATTAACAAATGTAATTTTATTGTAAAATGTTACCACTCTTAGATACCTTGGTAGTAATGGGTTGGACCCCCTTTTGCTTTCATAACGTAGGATGTAGGCGGTAGCATAAGCTCCGGTGAGAATATGCTAGTCTCGCGAGAACCAAGTTTTGTTTAAAAACCAGTCTCCTCTTGGCTTATATCGAAATCCTCCGAAAGCTGTGGTGTTTAAACAGTGCTCAAGGGGCCCAAAGTGTGAAAAACACCATTACATCACCAGCAGCCTGAACCGGTGATACAATGCAGGATAGATCCCTGTTTTCATGTTGTTTACACCAAATTCTGACCCTACTATCTGAAAATCGCATCAGAAATCGAGACTCATCAGACCAGGCAACCTCTTTCTAATCTTCTATGGTCCATGCAGTTTTGGTGATCCTTTAACTGTAGTTTCAGTTTCTTGTTCTTAGATAACAGCAGTGGCACTCGCTGTGGTCTTCCGCTCCTGTAGCTCTTCTGCATATCTCGGTTGTAACAAGCGGTTATTTAAGTTAATGTTGCCTTTTCCATCAGCTTGAATCAGTCTAGAACTGCCACTTTTGAAATTAAGTCTGCATACCTAAATGCACTGAGTTGCTGCCATGTGATTGGCTGGCATTTGGACACGCACACACACACACACACACACACACACACACACACACACGCACGCACGCACACACACACACACACACACACACACACATACATATATATATACACAGCGGGTAAAATAAGTATTGAACACGTCACAATTTTTCCTAGTAAATATTAGTGCTGTCAAACAATTAATCGCATCCAAAATAAAAGTTTTTGTTTACATAATACAGGTGCTGGTCATATAATTAGAATATCATCAAAAAGTTGATTTATTTCACTAATTCCATTCAAAAAGTGAAACTTGTATATTATATTCATTCATTACACACAGACTGATATATTTCAAATGTTTATTTCTTTTAATTTTGATGATTATAACTGACAAGTAAGGAAAATCCCATATATATGTGGTAACACTTTATTTTAGGGTCTCTTTACTAGTTGCTTATTAGCATGGACATTACTAGAATATTAGCCATTTATTAGTAGTAATTAAGCACATGTTAATGCCTTATTCTACATCCCTAATCCTACCCAATACCTACAATTAACTACCGCACTAACTATTAATAAGCAGCAAATTAGGAATTTATTGAGGGAAAAGTCGTAGTTAATAGTGAATAAGTTTTCCCTATTCTAAAGTGTTACCATATATGTGTGTATACTGTGTGTATTTATTATGTATATATATATATATATAAACGTAAACACATGCATGTATATATTTAAGAAAAATGTTATGTTTATATATTAAATATATTTATATATAATATAAAATATAAAAATATAAATATATTCATGCATATACATGTAAATATATTCAAAATTCTTCCACATAGTCTTCAAATCTTGAAGGTTCTGTGGCCTCTTCTATGAACTCTTATCTTTACTTCTTATTTTCTATTGGATTCAAGTCAGGTGATTGGCTGGCCATTCTAGCAGCTTTATTTTCTTTCTCTGAAACCAGTTGAGACTTTCCTTGGCTGTGTTTGGGATCATTGTCTTGCTGAAATGTCCACCCTCGTTTCATCTTCATCATCCTGGTACTGTTGGTGTTGGAACTGAAGCAGCTAATATTAATTTCCACTGACGAGGGGCAGGATTGCATTCTAATTACTGATAGATTTCAGCTGTTGTCTTGACTTTCCATGCCTTTTTGAACCTCCCTCTCTTCATGTGTTCAATACTTTTTCTCATTCCATTCTATTACATACAACTTAATTTCTGAATTTCGTTTATATATATATATATATATATGTATGGATTACTTGGGTTGTTACCGACATCTGGTGAAAATTTCAAGTCAACAGCACCTTTAGAAATATATTTACTGAGAAAAATACTTATTTTACCTGCTGTACTGTATATATATATATATATGTGTATATATATACAGCTAGGTAGTAATTGATTACAGTTAATCTGGATTGCGTAATCAGATTTCAAAAATCAAATACTTGTAATTAGAATATATATTATTATGGTCATAATCAGATTACAGTTCCTTTTTATGGATTACTTGATTACATATTATTCACACAATGACAATAAATTATTCACATTTTATTAATTCTCCATAAATCATCTTTTTCTTTTTTAATTGTTTCTTTTTAAAATCCTACTGTGTCATGCCATTTAGCTTTGACTATATTCATAATATATAAGGTCATGTAAATGTCATTTAAATACATTTGCAAACCACACAGTAAATTTCCTGGCGTTAAATAAACACAGCTTGGTGTACATATGGGAACTGGTTCCTATATGCACACCAAGCATTGTTGATTTAACACTGGGGAATTTACTGTGCATGCTTCTGAATTTGAGTGAAAAAGCACCTCTTTTTCAATTATTACACAATGTATGCATGAAACAAATAATTGCTTTACTTTCTTTTACTTTCAGTAATTGTTGATTCTAGAACTTAGGACAAAAATATTTAAAATCTGAAAGACTTTGGGTGTGTCGCTGTTTTTATGTTTATTAATGTTTGTTCATGTAATGTAGTGATTCCCAAACATTTTTGTGCGCCAGACCCCTTTGAGATTAAATATTTACTTTAATTAATATTTCAATAATTTAACAACATATTTCTATTCTAATGGTTTAAGTGTTTAATTACTTTTTACATTTAAATATATATATATATATATATATATATATATATATAGATAGATAGATAGATAGATAGATATAAATATATATATATATATATGTGTGTGTGTGTGTGTGTATAGTTAAACTTGAAAAAATCCCTTTTAAAATTTAAAATGGAATAAGTAGTTTTATGGAATAAAAGTACGTTGGAATGTCCACGATGTCCTCGAACTTGAAATGTGAGTCATGTTTTATCATTCGTGTTAAGGGTTTATTCTCTGTAAGCTTTTTTTCTCCCTTGCGGAGAAGAAGCGCAATGGTACAACCTGGGGTTGAAATTAACACGCTTCTCGTATCACTCACCATCTCTCTTATACATGCAGAAATGCATGCCCTCTCTCAAAATTCAAAACATGGTGTCAACCGCTGCTTCAGTGACACTCACGCTAATGCTGTCATGGCCCGCAAAGTCTCCTGGGACTGGAGAAAATTAAGCTGGGGAAGTTCGGCTGGTACTGCTGAGTCGGATTCTTCCTTTTTAATTGAATGATCTATGGGCTTCACAGACCACACCCACAGTGACCACAACATCAAAACTCATGAGTCACGAAGCCCACTGACTCGATATCAAGTCTTTAATGAAAAATAATGAAATGGTGGTGACAAATCACAAGACGATTATACTGAACAACGCAACTCTGAGAAAAGTCTATATAAAAATCTATGTAAAGTCTAGATATTTATATAAAATATAAATTTGTTAGTAACCATAAGCAGTTATAAGTCACATTACTAGGGCAGAACCACACAAGGTGAATTCCACGAAATACAGACTGTGGGCAGACAACATTTTAAAGTTTTTTTTTTTTTTTTTAAGCAGCTGATGGTGTTAAGAGACAAGACAAGTAGTGAAATATAGACTCATCATGCTGATCACCTGAAATGAGTCACTCTTTTTTTTCTCAGATTCATGTGAACCCCATAAACATGCAACTTTGCAAAATAAAAAAAAGCTGACACTTTTGCTGACACTATCATGAAAAATGCATGAAAATATAAAAAGGCAGAGGGGTCAATAGGAGGGTCAATCAGGAACAAACACATTTAACACTGCTGATTGTGTTGTCACGTGCACAACATTCTCAAGTCCTGAAAGACTATATTATAAGATAATTTGACTATACATGATCCTGAATATTAAATAGCTACTTAGTACATAAAAGTAGAGTAATATGTCATGAAACTACACTCTCAGACTAAAAGGTACAAAGCTGTCACTGGGCAGTATCATAGGGTACAAAAGCTAAAAGGTCCATCTTTGTACCTTATTTACCCCTGAATGGTACAGTCAGATTAGTAGCTTTTAAAGGATACCGGTCCACAGATTTGTGCCTTTTTTTTTTCAAAATGTAGCTCAACTGTGAAGGAAAACAGTTGACTGGAAAATAGATCAGTTATACAGTTTAGTGCTCATTATTCATAACTATTTGACTGCACAAGTGTGTTTAATTAGGTTTTCCAGACAGTGTGTAATAATGATATATATATATATATATATATATATATATATATATATATATATATAGTAATATATCAACAAATGGGAATATCTGTATGCATAATCTGTTTGATGACCATAGAAAGTAATTTTGATTTTCATCTCTCATTCCAGTTTCTGAAAACAAACCAAAAGTGTTGAGAGTTATGCACCACAATCTTATGATATACTTACATGGCAATGATGTGCTAACAACGGGAAACAATTTCCTTTGCATTTTTCATGTACAGATGTCAATGTTGTCAAAAATGATCCAAACAGATCTGCAAAAAACATTAAAATGCTGTATTATCCATGCCAGGCCAGTAGTTGGCCTAAACGTTTTTTAACATCTTCACTGTTCATTTACATGACAAAAGCGTTTTGAAACTTTAATAATATCATTATTGTCTATGTGTAAAGACATGCTTTCAACGTCTTGAGTGATTGTTTTTACCGCTCTGAAGAAGAAAGCGTATGTTTGCAGGCACGTGGTGTTTCTTTTTTAAGTGGCATCACCAACTACTGGTCTCGCATGCATAATACAGCGTTTTAAGTCATTTTCGTGGATCTGTGTGAATTGTGATTGTTTTGATATTATTGTTGTCTGTGCACGAAAAACTCTTTATAATTTCTTTCCTTTTTATGTAGCAACATAGTTTTGGTGCTTTGAATGACGTGCATGTGAACCGATCATCTCTTCTTCTTTACTAGTTATAGCATGAAATAAACATGAATGAACATCAGAAGGTATCACATGTAGCATTTGGACCAATCAGACACACAATTTTGCATTTGATTTAACAAATCAATTAGTTATTATTAGATCAACAAATAGTCACAGACCCCTCACCCAGTACACATACTCGGTGCCAGCAAGTGTGTCAAGGACTTCAGGCCCCCGGTTCCATGGCAACCCATCAGATAACGCTAGTTTTATTGCTCAAAGGAATGCAAATGCAGAGCAACTCACACTAACTTTTTCCTATAGGAAAGACATTATGCCATAAAAATGGACTCTTCTCTAATTAATTAATAGAAAAACCTTTTTTTGAAAGAAGACACATATCATTCAGGTCATTGTGTATATTATTACTGTTCTTGTATATGTTTTTGTGTACTTTAACTCATACCATGTCTGGTCTCTATCAATTCGTCTTCGGATGGTCTAATTGAGAGTGAATATTGCATGTTGATACCTATGCAACATATTAGTGTCCTAAGAAACTTTAATAGTTTGTATATCAACTTCCAATCCAACCCTTTGCAAATTACCATGCTCTCAGACAAAGGGTCATAAAACCCCACAGCGTTTAGTTAATAAAAGTTGTGTGCACAAATTACATGAGTTTCTGGTTCTGCCTTGCAAATTAATGTCCCTTTACGATTTTCGATCCTTACTACATGCTCTAATGCATTAATAGGAAAGTATTTTCTGTGGCCATGAAAATATACTTTCTTAGAGTTGATATGAACTTACACTGAATGGTCGCTGGACGAACAGATCAGTTGATGGCAATTTAATTCTGCCGATATAAATAATTGTAATTAATCATAATTAATTGCAACTATTTATATACAATTCCCTTTTAAACTAATTTGCTACACACATCATTTTTCAAGTTTAAGTCCACCGATGTTAATCTACTCTCCTGTCTGGTTTGTTTGTTGGACAAAAATGGCAGATTCAGCGTTATGATTGGTGGGATCGCCTGTCAATCACACTCCCTATGGAGAGTCAATTACATTGATCTTTTAATAAAATGCAATCAAAATCTGTCCTGAATATTGAAGAAACCCTAAACACAATGAAATTTTGTATTTAATTTATTATTTTTATTTATTAATTGACTGTTGAATGATTTGTACATGAGTGTTTAATAAGAGTGTTAAGAGTTCAGATATCATTGATGACACTGTGATGAGTCATTAATTTGCACGTCAGTGTAAGCTGCTATTATTTACAGCTTGTGAAGGTGGGGCCTATATTAATTATTATATCATCATCAATGGATTTCCCTCAGCGCAGCTACAGAAACTCACGGGCCCACCCCTTCCTGATAAGCTTTGAAATGAAGTGTGAAAGTACCCAGCTGAGCTAGTTCCTCATATTAGACAATGTATAATTATCTCTGATATGACCTTTTAGATACTAATGTAAATTGTGTCAGTACCGCAATGTCTACAGAAACCTCTGACACCCACATGAGCTGTCTGTTTATTGAGATAAAATTCCGCAAGTCAAGAGATATTGTAGCATTATTAGTGTCATTATTTAATCACACTCATTTTGTTCCAAACACTTTTTTCTGTCAAATACAAAATGTGAAAGTCTTGGCCACTTTTTATGTTAATCTGGATCCTCTGTGGTGAATGGGTGCCGTCAGAATGAGAGTCCAAACAGCTGATAAAAACATCACAATAATCCACAAGTAATCCACACCACTTGTGAAGCCAAAAGCTATGTGTTTGTAAGAAACAAATCTGTCAAGATGGTCCACAATACTGATTTCTCCAGGGGAAAAAGTCATCTCATCTGAATCAGGAGAGAAATCTGCACAGAACAGGCACTGTTTACAAGTGAAAACAGTCCAAAACAGCTCTAAACAAATATGTCAGTGGATTTTGATGTGAGAGGACGACAGGAGATTTTTTTTCACTAGAGGAAGCGTTATTATAGATTATGGACTTATTACTGTATTTTTTTGTATTTACTGTATTTTAGAAGTGACGGTTTAAAGTTAAAAATGTCTTAATGATGGATTTGTTTCTTACAAACACACAGCTTTACGCTTCACAAGTCATTAAAGGAACACTCCACTTTTTTTGGAAATAGGCTCATTCTCCAACTCCCCCAGAGTTATTATAACTAGTTACCTAGCTGGGGACTACTTTCAGGCGCTGCGTAATATCACTGCGCCTGCCGCGGCCATGTTACGGCAGCAAAGTTCCTTGATGATTACGCCGGAATGAGAGTAGTCCCTAATCATATCAGCCTAGAAAATCGTAACTTTTCATTTTCCGCCGGTCTTAGTACACTATAGACGGTTTCATCGAGCGCACGCACCTGGACCAAAGTTAACTTCCGGTCTGTGTTTGTTTATCGGTTTATCGGTCTTGTTAGTGGCTCGAGTTTAAAAATCAAAACGAGGCGCAGGTGTTTTTATATCACTGTATGTCTGAAGGAACACGGTCTTTAGAAAATGTTCGATGTCATTTTCATTTCATCTTGCATGTTATATGCCTGATAAAGCAGCGTTTGTAAGCTCAGCGCTGCTTTGTGTAACGTACAGCCCAACAGCCGTTTCCGGGGAAACCTGCTTTAAAGCGCCTCCTGCTGGCAGAGAATGAATTTGCATTTTTAATAAGTCCGTCCAAGTAGTTATCGCTGCATCTCAGTCCGTCTGATTTACGCAGCAAACATATTTGGCATGTTATCAAAACATAATCTACTCTAGAGGGACTTAGCTGTTGTTGCTGATTGTATTTGGATGTATACCGGAAGTTAAGTTAGGGCCACTAAAGCGCGCATGCACAGTAACATTTGTTTATGTTGTTGCCGTTGAAACCGTCTATATAACTACAGAAGAGTCGAGTTTTAAATAGGAAAACTATCGAAACTCTTTGGTCATTTTTGAACGCGATGCTACTGGTCTAATTGGATTCAATGATCTATGCTAAGCTATGCTAAAAGTGCTATCGCCAGATCCGGAGATCGGCTGAATGGATTCAAAAACGGTAAAACTCAACTTATTAACTCAGGGGGAGTTGGAGAATGAGCCTATTTCCAAAAAAAGGGGAGTGTTCCTTTAACTGATGGACTGGAGTGGAGTGGATTACT
Organism: Acrossocheilus fasciatus; assembly: GCA_036784905.1. Classification (NCBI taxonomy): domain Eukaryota; kingdom Metazoa; phylum Chordata; class Actinopteri; order Cypriniformes; family Cyprinidae; genus Acrossocheilus; species Acrossocheilus fasciatus. Next base: position 3,286,795 of record CM071951.1, read on the forward strand.
TGTGGATTGTTGTGATGTTTTTATCAGCTGTTGACTCATTCGGACGGCACCCATTCACTGCGGAGCATCCATTGCTGAGCAAATGTTGTAATGCTACATTTCTCCAAATCTGATGAAGAAACGAACTCATCTACATCTTGGATAGCCTGAGGGTGAGCACATTTTCAGGTGAACTATTTCTTTAACCATCATGTCTTTCTAAGAGACTCTTTATAAACAACTTTCTGTTCCTTGTATCCCTATCAGGACTGCTCCTTTGCTTTCAAGACCGTGCTGCATGCATTATATAAATTAAGAAATACAGTGGTGTGATAAAGTGTTGGATTTTGTTTTCCCTTCGTAATAAAAACTTCATTTAAAAACTGCATGTTGTGTTTACTTGTGTTATCTTTGATTAATATTTAAATTTGTTTGATGATCTGAAAAATTAAATTGTGACCAACATGCAAAAATTAAAAAAAAAAAAAAACAGGAAGGGGGCCAACACTTTTTCACACCACTGTATTTAAACAAAAAATCCCAGTTGAATTTTATCTTTATGTGCACAGTATTGTTATATAACAACAAAAATGAACTTTTACTATAATAAAATTAACCTTTTCATAGTTCGTATACATTCCCACCCAGCTTTCCTCTGTGGGCAGTTAGTTGAAACCCCAGTATTTTCCCCTTTAACCAATTTAGAAACTTGGTTTACATCATGGCTATATTTTAGGTGTAAGCGTATGTGGCGTAGGCTTCCTGCTTAATGGCGTATATAAGGGTTAGAGTGCAAAATGAGATCACTATCTCTAGAAAGCATCCCTGCGAACAAGAAAATGAAACTGCTAAGTCTTCTCATCACAGTGCTTGCTCTTAGCTATGCAAGCTCAGACATGACTGTTAAAACCTTTTCTGAACTTCTACACAAGCTTGAAAGACTTGAGAACCATACGTTCAATGTAAGTGAATTATTTTTGCATTAAGGTGCGAGAGAGAAAGATTTGTGTTTTGGTTGTGGTTGCTTGCCATACTTATCGTGCTTGATTTAGTTCTTAAACATAATTAAACACCATCTCTAAAGAGAGAAATATTTGTCGTTGGCTACTAATATGGACCAATAAGGGTTAATATCAACTGACTTGTGTTTCAATTTCTAGGCACTCAGTACATCGGAACCAATCCAAACACCTCGAGATGTAAAGAATGCAGTGAGTATTTTGAGTCATATTCTCTGAATTACAGAACATTGAAACAATTGCTTTAAATATAATAACATTTGTTCTTTTTCTTTTCTTTTTTTTTATTAACCACAGTGTGAGTGCAAGGACTTATTTGCAGAACGCCTGAAGCACTTTCTGAATTCAGTTAAAAGGGTAGAACCCAAAGGCCAGTTAAAGTGGCAGTTGGCCAACATTTTGGACAACCTGAAGCATTTCTCTCATCCTGGAGTCAACGTAAGACGTTTGATTTGAATTATTTGCACTGTCCATTGGGCTATGTTTAACCCCTGACCTCACCATGAATTCTTGTTAAACATTTTCATCATTTTAACATCTGTTCAATTATAGAAAGAATTCTGTGTCTTAAAGACGATGCAGTTGTGCAGCATAGAATGATGACCTAGTTTTTAAGTTTAAATAATGCAATGCTTATGTTTTGTCTTTTGATTTTTCCAGGTGAATGACAAATGTAAATTCACAACGCATAACCTGAAAAGATTGACATCAGACGATTTGAAGAAGTTCATTCAGGATAACATTGAATTCATCCAGAACTGGAATGCACACTGCAAACCAAATCACAAAAGTAACTAAACAGAGATGCTGTGGAGATGTTAACTATATATTTATTCAAAATGTCTCTTTTTTTTTTTTACTTTATTTATTTATTTATTGTATTTATATATTTATTTGGTCCAGTGTGTGTTGGTAGTTCTCTATCCTAAAACTTGTTTGTAAAGTAAATTAATGGGGTTCACTTTCTTTTGATGGTCCCTTTAACACATTCTATTGACTATAAGTAATGTTGCACCTACATTTCTACTAACTCTCATTAGAGTATTAGTAGTGTATTAGTTGACTGGTAGGGTTAGGGTTAGATTAAGTTATAGTTTAAGTACTTATAGTCAGTCGAATATCTGTTGGGAGACCAACACAATAAGGAGTTAGTAGATATGAAGCAGACAGTCTACTAATACTCTAATGAGAGTTTGTTGACATGTAGTTGCAACATTACTTAGAGTCAACAGAATGTTCAAAAGTGACCAATTACCAATTAATTAAAGTGTTACCAATTAATGTTATTGTTTTTATCACACGAAGAAAAATGGCTATACTTTATTTTTAAAAGTTTTGACTTGTATTGTAACAATACAAACATCATGTTACATTATGGTACACAGATTTTATATTGAAGTGAATGCGAAATAAAGTGAATATTTTCAGAACAACTTTTTCTGTTGCCTCATTCATGTTTGGTCTTGATTTCATGACGACTGTCATAGAAAAAATTCATAGAAAACGGAAAAGGTAATTTACAGGTAATTTTTACTTTCCATTACGTTTACGGACATTTCCTTTAAACCTACAGCACAATGCAACACAATGCATTAGTCAAAAATATAGTGAAAACCTTTTTCAACCACCTGTGACAAACTGATACGGAAAATTCGTTCATATAAAGTACATTTGACCCTATTTTTACGGACTTTTTTTTTTTAGCAGCTAAATGCATTTCAGTGTCTTCAGTGCATGACAATTATTACATAGACATAAAACTTCACATTAATTTGCAAATATAACATGTACACTCAGCATGTCCGTATTTCTGCAGTAGTGATGTAGTCAATTAAACTGACACAGCTGTCTATTGTTTATCTTCTCTTGGCTGTACTGATGGGATGTGGTGCATCTTGAAGGAGGCCGTGTATACAATATTAAGCCTGATGGATAGAAACAGACAGTCCCGCAGCTGCTGGCAGTGTCCTGACGAGATGGAGCATCCCTAACAACACAGGAACGGAATATTCAGGAGACCAATGACGAAGAACATCCAGCTTCCAGAACGCGTTGCAAGACCGTTATGCCAGAAATTGGACTTCCTGTATATGAAGACTTCAAGATCAATCAGTTTATGGGTCTTCCCGTGAATAAGGTGCACTTTTGTGTTCTATTGGTTGTCTTTATTAAAAATTAGAGGCACAAATCCTTTCTTGAGGCGAGAACTATTAGATATGTTAAACTCATATCGAAACATAAAATTAATGTAGCATAAAAATGAGCTAGTTTTAAACATTAAATGCCTGAATCCCCTTTAAATAATGATTTTGTACCCTGACCCTCATCTTGACCTTCCTGACTGTCCAATATAATTTTTTTTTTTTTAAATCACAATGGGTGTTCACATTGTGACAAGATTAGACATAATTTCTGAAGACAAACATTTTTTTTTATAAAATATAAATATATGCATGTTCAATTTATTAAACAAATGACTTATTACTAGAAATGATATAATTTGTGCCCTTTCTGAAGTCAACCACAAAAAAAAAAAAATCTAAAATTAAATAAATGAATGAATAACTTTGTAGTTTACGTAAATACTTTGTCATTCTGAGATTGATGATTAATATTTTCTGCAGGCTATGCACCTCCTACACTGATTTCTTCACATTTGCTAAAAAAATAAATAAATAAACAAAATGAGATTCAGACCATATTTTGTACCCTATCTGTGGAAAGTGCCTTCACAGCTTTATCTAAACTCTAACATTATGTAGACTTAAACATACAGGCACCTTATCTGGACTCTGTCCACTACCACAAAGGGAGCCATCAGCTGCACTGCAATTACTTTATTTATAAACCCCATCTGGTTAGAACTGGACTAGTCAGAGACACGGACAAGACACGATGAAGTCACACAATTCACTATTGTTATTGCAACACTGAGACACATTTTACAAAATCCATGCATTTCACAATTTAACTGGTGTGTTGTTTTTTGTGTCATCCAGACTTTGTAAGTCACAGTTGTTGTCATCTCAGAAAACAGACAGAAAGTTCCATATTAAAGTACCAAAACATTCGATAAGATGCTATCTTGACAGTCTTGTCAGTTTTGTAAGAAGGAGTGTGGGGAAGATACGGGTTTTGCTGGTTTCCTGCCCCAAAAAAAACGTGTTCTCTACCAATACTTTCTGATTTGTTGCTTGAGATAAACTAAGTCAGACAGCGGCAGAGAGTGATGACTGAAAGAATTCACACATGTCAGATGATGATTTTGAAACTGCAGGAGCAAAAGCAGCTGGAGCTTATGTAAAAGCTCTCAACTCAGGCCTCGGCGATTCCAGACACATCGTCTGCTAAGAAGCTGTGATTTATGGGCTGCTGGTGGCCAAATCTAAACTCAGATCACCGTGTCTTTGATGATTTTTCAAGTGTCCGCCTTCATCAATCCAGCCTGAGAAACCAGTAGCCATGTCTGCATTGATCTGGATGTGATCTTGAAACAGACTGACCTTAATCAGGAAAGAGCCGCAGAGGGAAATGATATGTGTCAGCAGCACACCTTATATGGTCAACTTATACACTGAGGCTTTATCAGTCACATTAGTTAACAATTTACATATCAGTATTTCTATTAAGAAACCTCTAAAACCTAATTTTTTTCTTATCGAGTCTAATAATCAGCATTTAGGAAGCAGAAACTCTACAATCAAGTACAGCACATTTGGTTCTTAGGAAATAGATCCTTTCAGTGACTGATGTGATTATAGTAAAATAATCAGTTTAAGCATTCAGTGATGGTGCACATGAGACCACCAATGAATTTGATATGCAGAAGGATCAATATTTAAAATTGTGCATGTATGCTTTTAAAATGTATTGTAGAATGTGGCATCAAAAATGCATTGTCACAATAAAAGGAAAAAAGTAACTTTTAAGAAAAACAATATTTATTGGGAAAGACAATGTATGTTTTTTTTTTCTGGCAACCAATGCTCGTTTCGAGTCTTTCAAAGCACTGCAAGATGAACCAAGTTGTTGCATAAAAAAAGACACAGGAAAAAGACAATTTTATAGCCCATTATAGATCTAATGCATGTCTTCTCTTTTAGTGAAAATAAAGATAGATAATAAAAAATGCTTTACATAGGACTTTTTTATACTACTTTCCATACCCTTCTCATGCCTGTTTATATTCAACTTTTTCAAAAAAAAAAAAAAAAAAAAAAAAAAAAATATATATATATATATATATTTTTTTTTTTTTTTTTTCAGAAGACATACTGTGCATTTATCATAACATAAAAAGTGCATCTTGCTTCAACAATTTAGTGGAGAAAACTGATGACCGGCATACCGGACATTTGAACAGCATTTCACACTACTTGCCTCCAAACTGCATTACATATTTAAACAATAATAATAATACTACAATACAATCATAAATGCATGAGGAACAATAACAGTGCAAACTGCTCTAGGAAATAATCCAGACTAGACTACATTCAGGTTTTCTGTATGACTCACTACTTAATCATACAAAGGCACTTCACTGAAACAAATGACTAATTAGGTGATTAAGCCTGACTATTATCAGTATTTTATCAGATAAGCTCATTAGTTGAATATTTTGCATGCATCAAAATATAGCTAGGAAATATTCTGTGTTGACTTTAAATCTTGCTAAAAATAACTTTGCAAACATTTAGTAACCTAATATGCAGAAATTAGCATTTTAATAACGAATAACACTTGAAGACGACCCCTAACAAGTGACATTGGATATTAAAAATAAGAGCGTAATGTAAAAGCATGAAGAAACGCATTTGGTTAGTATGGGACTCCCCATTAGGTGGCCTCGTTGACTTGATTTAGGTTGTAACACCTGACAATCCAAATATGCGAGTTTTACAACACATTTCCTTATTTCAGGTTAACATCAACAGTAAATCTGCAGCACTCGAGTGAATGAATTAATGAATGAAAGAATTAGCAATTCATTCATGCAGTAACCTACTGAAGAGAAAAAAGTATAGCCTAACAGGGATAATCAAACGCACTCATGCAATTCATAGCCTGAGCATAAAATAAAGATTTAATTAAAATCATGGGTCATGAATCGTTCAAGTTCAATCGTAATAGAATCGTAACATGAGAGCGCGTCGCGCACGTGCGCTGAGCTCCACTGTGACTCAATGTTTTTCAGCACAGACTCTAAAACCGGACCTACTGTTGGAGTAATTTCTCAAGCCCCTCGGGCTCTGGCACGACGCATCTCGGTGTGAAGTGTGTTTGTCATGTCACTCGGCGTCGGGTCTCACCGATGTCGACGCGCATTCGTCGCGTTGAACGCATGCCGAAGCAATAACACCTTCATTTCGACAGAATAAAGGTGCGCGAGAGTCATTCACCGAGGACGCTCACGAAACAAGTTTGCCTTCCTGTTTATTCAAACGAATCGCTTTTTTTTACGGGTTAGAAGACGGGTCAAATGACAAACAGTGTAACATTATTCGGATAAATGCAAAAAGAAGCACTTCAGTTTTATCTAACAGGTGAGTTTAAATTTATTTGCTTGTTATCAAAAAGAATGAATTATGCATTTATTCTCTTAATATTAGTTTGGTCTCTTTGTTGACACACAGAAATGCAAGAACAGGTTATTCCTCTTTGCAATCTGAAACGTGTCTCTAATGGCATAAGGACTCCTACATGGTCTCTACTAGAAATATAAGGGAACTCTGGATGGGTGAGTAAAAACTGTGCAGACTTTGTTTCGATGGATGCAGCATCACCGAGATGCTACTACGATATTGTTATATTTCTCTGAATGGCATGCCGGTGTAACTGAACCGAACCTGAAGGACTTTATTGGAATGCAGGACAGTGTTTTGTGCAATGGATTATGAACTGGAAATATAAAAAGCCCTTACTTGAGGTTTGACACGTCTGACGGACGTGCTCAAACACTTCACGTCTAGTTCTCATGATGCAGTGAGATATTAGATGGCAGTGATGGATTTGAACTTGACGACGGTCATTGACAGCGGCTTCGTGGAAAGCGACCGCTCCACGCGGGTTCTGACCGGTTGCTTTCTGTCCGTTCTAATCCTCTCCACTTTGCTCGGGAACACACTGGTTTGTGCAGCTGTCACAAAGTTTCGCCACCTGCGCTCTAAAGTCACCAACTTTTTTGTCATCTCGCTGGCCGTGTCAGATCTGCTGGTGGCCATTCTGGTCATGCCCTGGAAGGCTGTGACAGAGGTCGCAGGCTTCTGGCCCTTTGGTGCGTTTTGTGACATTTGGGTGGCTTTCGATATCATGTGTTCCACGGCGTCTATCCTGAACCTGTGCGTTATTAGCGTGGACCGATACTGGGCCATTTCCAGCCCGTTTCGCTACGAGAGGAAGATGACTCCCAGAGTGGCCTTTGTGATGATCAGTGTGACTTGGACCCTGTCCGTTCTCATCTCCTTCATCCCCGTGCAGCTCAAATGGCACAAGGCTCACCCGATAAGCTTTCCGGAGGTCAATGCATCTCGCAGGGCTCTGCTTACGGACAACTGCGACTCCAGCCTCAACCGAACGTACGCCATTTCATCCTCGCTCATCAGCTTCTACATTCCCGTCGCCATCATGATTGTAACATACACTCAGATTTACCGGATCGCCCAGAAGCAGATCCGACGGATCTCAGCTCTGGAAAGGGCTGCGGAAAGCGCCAAGATCCGCCATGACAGCATGGGCAGCAGCTCCAACGTGGATTCGGAGAGCTCCTTCAAACTGTCCTTCAAAAGAGAGACGAAAGTCTTAAAAACGCTGTCGGTTATAATGGGGGTTTTCGTGTGCTGCTGGTTGCCCTTTTTCATCCTGAACTGCATGGTGCCGTTTTGTAAGCAATCATCGGCCGGTCTCCCCTGCATCAGTCCAACAACATTTGATGTTTTTGTCTGGTTCGGATGGGCTAATTCGTCTCTCAACCCCATCATATACGCCTTCAACGCCGACTTTCGCCGAGCCTTTGCCATCCTTTTGGGATGCCAGAGACTCTGTCCGGGAACCAATAGCATGGAGACACCTAGCCTGAATAAGAACTGAAAAGCAATGTGAATTGAAAAGAAAGGATTGGGGATTAAGACTTTGGGAAGAGAGCCCTCCTGCTGTGCTGGAGAGCAGGGGAAGCGGCTGCGACGTCCCTTAAACGAGGCTAATCTCTATAAAAAGCTATGCTTCCCCAAAGAATGACACAAGGGTGGTCTGCGCGTTCCCAGTGTCTTTTACAGACAACGGAATCCACAAGTGACTTGCAATGTTTGATCAGAGGAAATGTAGTTTCTTTGAATGTTTTTTTTGGGAGGTCTTGTTTATTTTAAAGAAGCTGTACAGTAATAATGTTAAAGTGCTGGGCAAAACTGCAATACAGTGGAACAAACGTTGTGTATTTACTGCAAACGAGCGGAGAATATGTTCATCATTCCAAAAATATAGGAAACATCACTGAATAAATGACCATCTCAATCATTTCCAATAAAATTCAGTGTAATCTGAATCTAATACATCGCTGCTCGATAAATATCTATCTCATGCTCTCCACTCTCATTACATTTCCTTTACGTCTTGCCTTATTCATGAGACTTCACATTTTTTTTCCAAAACAAGAGGGCAGATGGTCAATCATGAGATTGCCGTCCCATTATTGCCATAATGAACATGTATATTGTTCTGTGGTACTTGTTCTCTTCAAAGCCTCTGATTCATTATTAAACTGTGAAAGCTAAACACCACGGCTAGCAGAACAGATGGCCGTAAAATAAAAATGCAGATGTGGCAGAGCGCTCATTTACGGTCATCAAGTAATAGATACGTTATTGTTGAGATTGTAATTATGTTCTGAAAGCGTATGGGATCCTCGGTCCCGGTACAAAATAACACTGGATGTGATGCAATGTGTCATGTGATAACGTGGAAAATGAAACGTCGAGAACCTCTGCGAGCGAACTGAATGTAATTAATTGTGATGAGTCTAATTATGTGGTCGGTTTTATGGTATTTTTGTGCTTCGCAACACATCATTCGGTGCTGTTACTTGTATTTCAGAGTACTGCATTTATTGTGGTGTTGTTTAGAGAGAGACACTGATTCAGTGACGTAGCATTACAATGTTGAAGTAGAATTAAGTGATGTTTAACTTATTTGGCAACTGATGAGAAAGTACATATGTAAAGCAAACATCATGGTGTTCAAGTTCTTAAATTAAAATGTGTTTGTTCTTTCTTTGTGAACATTGTGTTTGTTGAGCTATGCAAAACCTGCTCTAGAAAATACATCTCTGGATTAATAATTCCTCAGCACTCCAGCTCTTATTCTTCACTTGATGAAACTTGAATAGGAAACAAAAACAGACGGCAGGAACCGTGGCTCTCAACCTCTTAAACTTTCATTTGTTACCGCCAAGCTGTCTTGACACTGTGCAAAGCTGGCATAAATAGAGATAATAAGCTCAGGCTCGGCTCAGAGGAACTGGGGAGTCAAATTGTTTTTGTTTGCCAGCCTCTGTGAATGTGTAAGAGTCAAGCTCTCACAGCAGGGCCCTCAAAACTGACATTCCCACTCTGCCTCAAATGCAACACTCTCATATCAGACACAATAGGAAGCATATTGGATGAGTTATTAAACAGTAGACGCTGTGCTTAAAATCCAGAAACAGCAGTGCATGAGTCATCGCTGTCATTTGTTGCTGTACGCTATGTTGTGTTTGGTCTATGTCAGCCGACAGGAATCAGTGGGGCCACTGTGTAATTAGTGTAATGTAGTGTACTTATGCATACTTGATGGATGGATACCATAGGTGTGTACATATATTCAATTTACAATCCTCAGAAATAAAACCACACACTGGTGTGAAACTATTAAATTAACGTTTTTCTCTTTTGCACAACTATTAAAAGTGGTGACCAGAACCCTCAAGGAACTATTCTTTAATCTAACCCTTAAATTAAGGTGTTTATGGAATTTTAATATTCATTAATAATAATTGTGACTTGAATAAACTCAATTTAGATGCTACCACATGAAGCACACAACAATAAATGTAGTAAAATAATATTTTTGACTTAAAATCAGCTCATTGAGATGTTACCGCGTGAATCATTTATACACTGGAAAAAAATACTGCAGGTGGTCACATCTAATTATAGTCAAAATATATAAATAAATGAATTCATTCATATTAACTCAAGTCTAATTCATTACACAACATGCATCATTTCAAAGCAGCTTTACAGAAAATTGTTTTAGAATGTAGGTTTTAAGAGTTTAGTAGGCGAGAATGCAGTTGTTTAGACTTCAAATATGCAGATTATTAATAAAAATAGCGCATATTTAAAAAAAAATGCTCCAGGAGCGGCCGTTCAGCACTCATAAACCTGCCAGTTCTGAAATTTGCCGCTGTCTCTGATGTGTCTATAGTGGTTAAACATGAGATATAATTAGTTTTGGGTAAATCTGTTTGGTCTCATGAATTTATTATTTGTTCCAGAGCAAATCAGTTTAGTAGTATTGAGAAACAGGGTGTGTGTTAGTGACGGTGATTTTAGTTGTTTTTATGAGTGAGCCAGACTTTTTATATTGAAAGTAAGTTGTAAACTAGGAAGTTATTTTACATTCAACAACACCTTGTAAAAAGCACTGAACAGCGCTGTCATCGGAAACTGGAAAGGATAGTACGTCAAAGATAGCGCTTTCCCCAACGGACATTCAAACTAATGTTTTATTGTGAATATGAGTTTGAGCTGAAGAACGAATGCTGTATCAGATGCAGGTAATCACACTCACTCACTCACTCACTCTCATAATACTCTGCTCTACATAATACAGTGATCTTCAATGAAGTAACTGAGCGTTCACAACGTTTTCGAATTAGTAACATCAACTTGAGATTTGAATCCGTGGCGGAAGGAAGTATTTCCACATACAAAAGGGTTTCGTGGTTGTTTCTTGTTTATTTACATACTTGTGCCGTCGATCTGTTGTGTAAACGTGATATTGCTCTTATATACTATATATATAGTATTTCTATGTTGTATTTTTGTTTTCTAGTTTAGAGAAATATCGATCAGTTTTGTTAAAAGCAAGAGTAAAAAGTATTTAAAAAAGTATTTATAAAAATTTGATAGGATTTCGCTGCTCTAAAAAGTCTAATGCTCAGGCACTCACTCATTACATTAACATTGCTGAAGCAACCTGAATATATTAGGTTACACCGGACCAAACTAAATGTAATGGTTAGCTTAACATTGTTTGTAATGTTAAGAAGTACAGCCATCTGGACACTCAGGCCACATTGAAAAATGTATGAATGTCACTACATTGGAAATACATCATGAAAGATACGGTGTCTGGAAATAATTCAAGACCTTTTCTCATCAGACTGACTCATTTTGACTGAAATCAACAGGTGCCAAGGTTGTTTGTCGAAAACGTGCAAAGTCATTTCTCACAGGTGTCCTAGCAGAGTAAACCACAGCTGTAGAGAATCATGTTAACCATAAACGCGATCCACTAACACTGCACAGCCAAGAAGTGTCAGAATATCTTACTGAATTGTTTTGAAAATGTTTTGCTTATGTAAAGTGTGCTAGTGCTTTATTTCTTTCTTTAAGAAAAATTCCACTTGCTTTTGTCATCTAATGCCACAACATTCATACATTTTTAAGTGTAACCCAAGTGTCCAAATACTTCTGTGGTCACTGTAGTAGCCTTCAGAAGTAATTGGTTACTGATGACCTCAGAGAGAGAGAGAGAGAGACACAGGAAGAGGCCCCTTAGAGAGAGACTTGCATAAGCAGTCTATTACCACAGCTTTCCAACAATGTCAGTTTTGGGGGAAAAAAGGGGAGAATCATAACTGTGTTTCTCCATGTCACTGAGAAATGTCCCTTAACGGACATATAAAGACTGGTGGATGAAATTGGAGAAATTTGCCACACGCTGCCTATGTCCACATTCTCATCTGAATGATGGAAGTGCAATCAGTCCTTTAGATTAATTCTATTCCCTCTCATTTAAAATGTATAGGCTGAATCAGAACTGCTACTGTATGTATTACCAGAACTAAAGCATTTCTAATAGCTCGCATACAATTGCTGTGACAGATTAATGAGTAAAGGGTTGCAACCAAGCGGCAATGCGTCAACAGATCCTCATGCCCGATGACAGATCTGCACGTTTGATGTCAGAGGCTACAGTGACTGCTGTACATTGCTGATGTATTAATGCTATATCACACGGGTGAGTGATGTTTTTGTTTTCGCACAGCCGTTTAACCTGTCACTCAACCTCCACCTTGTTGAATGAGGAGCGCTGGATTTGTTAGTTGGAAGCAGCGGCCAGCATTATCCAACCTTATTACAAAATAAAGATGGGAGGGTGCGGTAACACATTGTACCGCTAAGATAAATCTCAGCAGCCATCAGGCAAACTCCGCATTAATCCACCCTAATCCTTGCAGTCCATTCACATGTCAGGCACAAATGGTGCACCCACTTTGCCAAAGAAGCCCCTGACTGGGACTTAAGAGTGAGTGAGTAAATTCCTCTCCAAAAATGAAAACATGCTCAAGTTGTGTTAGAGAGATTATGCTAAATCAATTGACAGAAGATGAGAGCTGTATAAACTGTGTTGACAATGGTTGAAAATTGAAAAAGTGCCAGTGAGTATAGATGAAACTCCACTTCACTATTACAGTGCTTGGTAGCAGTACTTAGTTTTTTTGGGGGAGTTTTTTTTCTTTTTCATAAAGTGAACAATGGTTTTAAAGAGTTGCATGATTATTTTTGTTTGTTCGTTTACTTGTTACTCCTGAGTTCAAGCATTAAAATGTATTACAATATATGGTGTTCAACAAGGCTAAAGGAACACCTTAAGAACATTTTGCTACAGTTGTAACAATAAATATGATATTTTACATTACTTGATTAATACGTACCATATTTGTCATTATATACATGGGGATTATTAGGTGAAGACTTAATTTAATAACCCTCAAGAAACGGCTAAAGACAGATCTCCTTCATCTACGCTTGCACTCTCTATTCTACTTAACTACTTGTTTTCTTTTTATTTATTATTAAAAAAACCTCGACCCACTAAAACTGACGTTTTCTATTCTATTTCTATTCTATCTACTTGTTTTCTGTTTATTTATTATAAAAAATAATAACTTGACCCTCTAACACTCTCATGTTATTTTATTTTTCATCGTTGCATAAATCTATAATATTTTTTAAAACATTAAAATAAATAGTTCAAAGGGACTTGCTTTAAGGTTTTTTACTTCATATTTTTTACCTGAATAGTAAAATTCTGATGTTTAAAAAAGCGCTGCAGTGAGTTTTTGTGCCATCTAGTGGTTTAGAGTGAAAAAAAATAATGATGAATAAATAAATAAATGCACCTTTTATCATGGTTTTCCTTTAAAGCAATAGTTCACTCAAAACATAGAAGAAAATTGCTGAAAATGTACTTAACCTCAGGCCATCCAAGATATAGACGAGTTTGTTTCTTCAATGCAATATTATGAATAGAGATCTCATAATTTAACCGTAACCAGCGGTTTAAGTTAAAACCATCTTACTGACAAGGTGTTAACTGATGGACTGGAGTGGTGTGGATTATTGTGATGTTTTTCTCAGCTGTTTGGACTCTCATTCTGACGGCACCCATTCACTGCAGAGGATCCATTGCTGAGCAAGTGATGCAATGCCACATTTTTCCAAATCTGATGAAGAAACAAACTCATCTCGGATGGCCTGGGGGTGAGCATTTTCAGCGAATTTCATTTTTGGGTGAACTTTTGCTTTAACCCCGTTGTCTGCTGTGATTTTGTGAGTTAAACCAAAAAGCTTAAGTTGTATTTTTATTATCCCTTGTTGAACTGTGACCTACTTGATACGGTTTGTGCCCAGCAACATGTTAAGTGTGAGAAATGCAGAATGAAGCCAGGCATAATGAACGTAATGTGGATTAGAGGTTGATGGTTTGGCCTTTCCAAAATAGGATTGCCCATTGAAGGACGGAGTCAGGGGAAGCTGTGTCATGTTTGAATGGATGCAATGCTAATGCACTGCCCTTTAGGCCTGTTTTTGAAGTGCGGCCTGTCCAATCTGACTAATCTCATCACATCACTGCCATTCGCGGACAGATGCCCTCTATCAACAAAACAAGGCTCCCGCCTCACACTGAGCAGATGAGAGACTAAAGGACTTAGGTAGATAAAAGTGAGCGAGAAAATGAGTTTTCTTTGCATTGCCCTCAGAAAAACACAAACTGGCAACATACAGGGAGCTGAACTGAAGTGCAGCACCTCAGTGGTGAATGGTGCTAATTCCCAGATCGTGAAAGACACTTCCTCTGGAGCGGTTTGGATGTCATTCAAAAGCACGGGGCACAATTAAGCATGACTGAAATTTCCACTCTCTGCCAACAATTAGACCTCCAACAAGGGCATCCAGCTCTCAAATGATGCTGCGGCACGTCCGACTCATCTTAGGGAGCACCTGAAATCCACAGCTGCATGAGTCAGGCACAAATGCAAGTAACAAAGCAACACAACAGAGCTGAAAAATATGGCAGATCAAGAAATATCACATGCTTTCAGAGTTCAATTCCCCCCTGCTTATGGCATTATAAGTGCATTGAGCCTTTCCTCTTCCATCCTGAAGAGTCAAGCTGAGATTCGAGTCTGGCCTCGTCAAAGAAACAGCTTTAAATAATGTCACACTGGTGCCCACGTCGAAGTAGAAATTCTAGATTCACAAAGGAAACAACAAATAGCAGGCTAAATATGGCCCTGTTGGAAAAATGCTTGTGTCAAATGGGTTCCTGGGAGCCGGCCGACCTCCTCTGAAAAGGAAGAGTCAAATAAACTCAGCCGCAGCTGTGTAGGGTTTTTACATCCTGAATATTTCATATTCAGTGTAATCCAGAAAATGACTTCATGAACAACAAGGGCTTTTAGTCTTCCTCAGTCTTCCCCTTTTAGATACACAAGTCTAAAAATCTAAAGGTTGCACTTTATTTTATTTAGGGTCTCCTTGATATAGTGTTAATTATATATAGTGTTAATATTAATTAATAGCGTGCACTTACTTTAGGGTTAGAATTAGAGTTTGGTTTAATGTTAGTCACTTAATCATCAATAATTTACTGTTATTAGTATAGTAAGTACGTGTAACAAGGACACTGTAAAATCACCTTTAATTATGAATGTCTTTTTTAACACCAGAGTTATTTTAGTATTATTTGTATTACATTTTTTATTTGTATTATTATTTTTTTATTTAGTCTTCACTTTGATATTTTCTGTTTTCATTTTAAACCTTATTTAGCTTTTTTGGACTTGTGTCATTATTTTTTATAGCCTATTGTTTTTTTTTAATAACTACTGAGATTTAATTCATTTTTATTTCAGTTTTAGATTTTCATTTAGTTTTTAATTTAGTGCTTCAAATCAAACTTATTTCAGTTAGTGTCCATGGCAACATTTCTCATTTTCATATTTATATTTTATATCAGCTTTATTCCAGTTAACAATGATGTTTTCAGTAGTTTTAGTTAATGATAATAACCCTGATTAATGCACCGGAAAGCATCATTGCTTGTTGGCATACTGAAAATTAGAGATGATATGAAATATGAAACGGTAATACTAACCGCCAGGCCTTGATTTGAACTTTGTTTTGTACAGATGTAAACTTAAACTGCAAAAATCTTGCCAAAGCATCATCACTAACCTAAATCGTATAATGTGCTATTATGTAACCTCGTGTTAAAAGCCATCGGGTCTCTGACCTTGTAACACAGATTAAGTGATCTGCTTTAAAAGTCTAGTCTTCATCCTCAACTTTGTAGTTTTTGTTCAACAAGCTTAGAAGCCTTTCCTTTTTGATAAAAGCAAGAATATAGGACGTATCTTCACTTGTCACATGCGCCCTACACTCCGGCTGAGAAATTGATGACTCACTCAAAACAAGAGCAACAGCTTCCAGAGAAAAAAAATAAATATATATATATATATATATATAAAACTGTAAACAGCTGCATGAACCTCCCTCAGTTCAGCCAAGAGCAAAGCGCACATCTATGCGATTTGTTCTTGCAGTATGTTAATGATCGAGATGCAAACGGTCACACCATTCTCTCAATATTCATTGGTTTGATAAATCCAGTTTATAACATCAGTCAAAGAGAATCAGTATTCATTGACTGTCACTTCTCCAATCCTAATGCACACACTGAAGAAGATGCTGCGGCGTACAAAATCTCCTCCAGCACTCCCACCGTCATCACATTCATCGTGATGTACAGACACTCCCTCACAGAGAGGTCAAAACACACTGCACTTGTTATTCTGACCTTAAAACACGCACAACACACAGCCTTTGGGAGCATAGTTTGTATACATTGAATCACACCCTAAAAATAGTGTGTTGTTGAACCATGGAAACAATCTGTGTCATTTATACAGATGACTTGTTCTCACAGTGCTGAGGTGCACACTAAACGAAATTCACCGGTCGCGGTTGAAGTTATTTAAAGCTGCTGTATTTTTAGTTTCTTTTAGCACTTTTGCATTGCCAGTGAAATATTTATAATGGGCCCAACCTCTCAACCTTGCACACGGGGGGGAAAAAAAAGCTCCACTTCCAGCCGGGGATCAAAGTCACTGAAGTGCAAGCTCTCGTTCAGCCAAACAATGTCCACACCATTGGCATCAGAGGACCATAACTGGGTTGTTCTACATCCTGTGATGGAAAGTCGTAGGGACGGCGATATAACATTCTCAGACAGTAATAGCCATGGGGGGAGAGCTGTGATCCACAAAGAGTTGGATGGGAGGATGTTCCTCTCTCTGTGTGATTGTCTTCAAATCTGACACACTTCAGCCTAAGGCGGCGGTTCTTAACTGGTTTTGCTTCAGGACCCCGGTTGTACATTGGACATTGAGTGATGATGACCCAACACGGAAACAAAACTGTTTGACAAAAAAAAAAAACGAAGTGTACAAAAACATTTTTCATTAGTTGGCTGGTAACACTTTAGGATACTGTTCCATCATTAATGAATAACTACACAAGAAAGCAGCAGGTAACACAATATTAGCACTGTAGTAGCTACTAGTATCTTACAAGAAACTCTGATTAATGAATCAGTAAGTAATAGTGCTTAGTCCAATGTGGTATTTCACTATTAGCTAATCATTAACTCGTACCTCCCCAAGAACTACTAAGATCTACAGGTTCACAATAATATTAATAATGCATAATGTATTATTAATTCTAAAGAAAAGGTCATGGTAACCCACTAGTAATGACTCAAGTATGACCAATTTCTTCAGAAGTAATTACTAATGATGTGGATCAGTATTTTAAAGTGGAGATCATGATAACTCCCTAATTACTGAAGTCATTGTAAACTGTTGAGGTTTTTGGTGTTAGCAATTCATTTTATTGCTAGATTTGGTAACACTTAAATCGTTACTAGTGCTTTACCATGATCTTCACTTTAGAACACTGATCTAAATAATTAGTAATTTCTTCAGAAGGATGTAGTAACACTTGAGTCATTACTATCCAAAACCTTTTCTCAAAAGCTCACAATGACGTCAGCCGATATTTGGTAGTTATGATGCTTTTCTCTTCAGAATACTGATCCAAAATTAGTAGTTCCTTTGGAAGGATTTGGTAATACTTACTAATGGGTTACATGACCTTCACTTTTTATAAATAAGCATACACTATGCATAATTCATATTAATTATGAACCTGTATACAGTAGTTCTTAGTAGTTCTCCAGGATATATGTATAAAAAAATAGTAGTTATTGATTAGCTAATAGTGAACTAGCTGAGCGCTATTACTTACTAAATTGTTAATCAGACTTTCTTGTTAGTTAATAGTTGAATGTAACAGTCATTTGTTCCTGTGTAGTTATTCATTAACGATGCCTTATTGGCTTCTAATGCTGGGTAGTAATTTATTACATGTAATCTGGATTATGTAATCAGATTCCAAAATTTGGTAACACTTTATTTTAAGGTGTCATAATACAGAGTAATTACCTAATTAAGTACTTAGTAGTAGCTGTTGTACTTACATGAAACAAAATGTACTTATCATGTAACTAAGTTTGTAATTACAGTTTGTAATTATGTAGATGTAATAGGCAGCTACTGTTACACATATGTCTGTTACACAGCTACTTGTACACTTAAGTACAATCTTGATGCACTTTATTTTAAGTAGCTTATACCTGTGTAATATTCTGTAATTTAATGTAATTACACTCTAAAAAGGCTGGGTTAAAAAATAACCCAACCTTAACCCAGCCGCTGGGTAACTATGGGACAGAACACGCGCTGGGTTGTTTTGACCCAAGTGTTGGGTTGAGCCATTTGACCCAGAATGCTGGGTTGTTTATTTAACCCAACCAGTGGGTCAGGTTAACTGTGTTGCTGGGTTAAACATTACCCAAACATTGGGTTATTTGTTGTCTCATTGCCTTGCTACGTTTATATTTACCAATATTACTAATAATAATAATAAATAACAATCACAAAAATCATAAAATTATTATTTTTCTGTAATACAATTACACAACACAAAAAAATGCAACTGTAAATATCAATTTAATGAGTTTTCACTTTTCTTTTTAAAAACATTTTTTGAATGGGTGCTATACTGTTACACATTACACCCAACCCCTACAGACACAAATAAAATGTTTTTTGTAGATCAGTTTCTTTAAAAAACAAAACTTTGTAAACTAGGTACTGTAGACTCCTATTCTTTGTCAACATTGCAGCATCATAACTCTATAAAATTGATTATTGCCACATGAGAATCAGTCCAAACATTGTGCCATTAAACCTAAGCCAAACAAAGAGACCTACAACAGACAGTACATGTGACAAAAAATTAAAACGTTACAAGTGGCCAGAAAAAACTGTTGCCCTCAAATACTTCACACATGAAGACTCATGTCCATCGATGTGATATACTGCATGCTGGAGAAATTCCCAGGAAGGAAGATGTTAGTGTAGCTCACATCAAGCACAAAAAAAGGACTTGAAAAAGATAAACAGCCTCAAGCAACAAGTCCGTTTCAGCAGCATGGCCCGAAACAATGGCGAAGGTGTGTGATGTCGTCTTGTCACCAAGGCACAAAATATGCAGGAATGCATCGCCATGTTGGTCCCCGTCACCTGTTAATTACACAACACTTAGCCTTGCAACATAACTTACATTTTTACAAGTTGTAACATTTAAGTTGACTTAAATAACGTTTAAGTGTATTTTATTGAAATCAGCCAAACCAAAAAAAGTGGACTGTTCCTTTAAGGTGGGCCTTTATCCCCGTTGTACCCTACTGTGTATAGAGTAGAAAAAGTAAAAGAAACTTACAGGTTGTACGTCAGTTGAATGACTTTCAGGATTCTGGTTGTTGGTCTGAAGACCTCTCCTCCGTTCTTGTATACTGATTGGGGAAGCAGAGTGGGCAGGACTTTGAAAGCACTCTCCCTTTCAGCATCTAAACCATAAGAATAATACAGTGCAAGCTGTGAAACTGATCTCACAATCAAAGATGTTAGTGATGTTCTGGCAGAGGTGTTGCTGTGTACACTCACAGAAAACAATGTGCTCAAATTTCAAAAGATATGGGACAGCTCCTGTAATATCGCCTTGATTATCGACAACAGCTCTCAGCGATATCTCTGACTATCCTCAATACACTATACTATCGTCTATCTGCACAACCCCACTAACAATTTAACCATTTCAAATTTCTGTAAACGAAACCATAAAATCTAAATTATTTCTTACCATGCCAAGTTTTTCTAGAAGCCTGGGGAACTTCAAGATTTCTGGGATGCTTGTAGACCCATTGCTGCAAATCCACCATTTCTCAAATTTTTTTGGGAGGCAAAACAAATTCTGTAAAATAAGGATGAAAAACTGGGTTAAAAGCTAGCAAAACCATACAGTATGCAAGCCTGGAAATCCAGTGCTCTGCCTATTATTCATCAATCTCAAATACAAATTGTTATTTCTAACAGTAACATAAAGAACACATTACATGCCCTGCTTCCCAATGTGCATACTATCCACCCTATCTGCCCTAAATAGTATTGAAAATTACTACTATCACATAGAGTTTAGGATGGATAGTATGCACATTGGGACGCAGGCATAGCCTCTCTAACTTACTGTTAACCTGGATACACTTGTGTTCTGATTAAAGCAATAAAAGCATTCACTAAAACAGAGGAAGAAGGACCTCAAACACCATGAGAGATTAAGTCTAACTTTAGACAACATTTTAAGTAAAATATTTAAGAATATTACATACCATTTAAGAATAATATTACATACCTGCAATATTGTGGTTTAACGTTAAGGGTAGCTGCAGCTAACGTTACCTGAGGAAAAAAAGAGCGCGAAAATAAGTTATTGTCGCAGACATTTACTCGAAAAAAAAAGACCTTAAAAGATACATTTTAGTACGAAATGATCTAATTATGACAAAACATTACATAGCCACACAGAAACGTTACACAGACAGTAAGTTAACTGAACTTACCCCTGTATTTCTGACCTAACGATAGTTCATAACTTTCCCATGAGGCGTTAAAATATAAAACTTTGCCCACGCGCACGCTCGCTCACACACACACGCACGCACGCACGCACACACACACACACACACACATAACTTATAGCCTATATTTATAACTTTTATATAACGATAAAGAGATTGCTGAGGCCTTTTTTGTCAACAAAAAATGTAGGCGGCTACTTCATTCACAGAATAACGCTAACTTTAACCCGCACAGCGACAGATCAAATACCACATTAACAGTGAAATCAGTGTGCTCTCACCACAGCTTATAAAAATAGAGGTAAATAATCATATTATCATATTAATTTACCTTATAATCCTGCTTGCTGCTAGTTGCTTGACCGTCTGACGACGAGACGAGTGAAGAACCCAGAAAATTCGATGAGGAGGAAAAATAAACAAACCGGTTGGGTCAAAATAACCCAACCCAGGTGTTCAGTGGTGAAAGAACCCCTTGCAGTCATTTGACCCAGCATTAACAACCCAACTATGTGTTTACAGTACCGCAAACAACCCAGAATTATGACCCAGCACAATTAACCCAACAATGTGTTTACAGAAATAACCCAGCACTTTTAAGAGTGTAGAAATATATTACATGTATTTAAGCTGTGTACTGGTGGGTTAAATCAAACTAAGGTGCAGCTGGAGAAGGTGTATAGTATAGATACACATGAAGTACACTTAAGTACAATCTTGATGCACTTTATTTTAAGTAGCTTATGTTTGTGTAATATTATGTAATTAGAAATATATTACATGTATTTAAGCTGTGTACTGGTGGGTTAAATCAAACTAGGTGCAGCTGGATAAGGTGTACAGTACAGATACACATGAAGTACACTTAAGTACAATCTTGATACACTTTATTTTAAGTAGCTTATGTCTGTGTACTTACATTTATAATTATGTTGTATAAAGTCTGCAACACATATGTAACAATCTTTTGGTTACATAAGTAGCTGTGTAACAGACTCTGTCTGTTACAAATGTGTAACAGTAGCTGCCTATTACATCTACATAATTAAAAACTGTAATTACAAACTTAGTTACATGGTAAGTACATTTTGTTTCATGTAAGTACAACAGCTACTACTAAGTACGTAATTAGGTAACTACTCTGTATTATGGACACCTTAAAATAAAGTGTTACCCAAAATGTTAGTATTTGTAATTAGACTATATTATGTTTTAAAATGCTCATAATCAGATTACAGTTACTTTTTTATGTATAACATGATTACATGTGATGAAGGGGTTCCCAAACTTTTGACCTAAAATATTTCCTTGAAGACCCCCTGAGATTTAAAATTAATATTTCAGTCATTTAACAACGCATTTGCATGTTCTGTGATGTCTGTTAATGGTCATACATTTTATTTTCATTTGTTTTGTAACAATTTACATCTAAAAGTTATGTCATAATCCAAAAGTAGTTAGAATACAATACCTAAAATGAGTAATCAAGATTACATTACTGACTACAATTTTCAACAGTAACTACAGCATACATTTCGTAAGTAATCTACCCAACACTGTTCATTGGCTCATTATACACATTATCAATGGTTTCATTATACACATTATGGTCAGGTGAACCTGTATTTAATGGCTTTTCTTTGCTTTATATAATTTTGTTTATGGTATTTGAGGATATCACAAATATCACGCTTGTTAGCTTCTGCCTAATTTGGCTAGTTACTGATGAATTTGTGTCAAAATACAGAAGAGTTTGACTGGAAACACAGTCTTTGATGTTTTCTCTTTTAAATGTGCAGTACGTGATTTCTGACAAAAACTGATGAGAGTGGAACGGTTCAAGCAAAACACACTTCTAGCCAATCACCAGTGAGGGGCGTGTCCACTCGTGATGGGGGAGGGGCCTGTGTTGCATTGCAGGTTTGTGAATTTGGGACAGAGTTAAGCAAAAGATATAAAATGTTCAGTAATATTAATGATTTAACAGCATTGACTCTACAACACAAACTAAATTGAGCTGAATAATGACACAGTTGTCGTCTGTGGAGCTGTTTTACAGCTGAATCAGCTGTTTCATAATTGATTAATTTTGCAACGTCAACTCTGATTTGAATTAACATTAAATTGACTTGAGATAAATGACGATTCTGTAGCCTTCTGTAGAGCTGCTTATAGCTGAATTTCATAATTGATGAACTTTAGTTATTAAACTGAAATTAACCACCACTGAACTGCCTTGAGCTTAATTATGACACCATATACAGCAGAATTTGAATAGGTCTCATATTTGAAGAAGTTTTCATCACTGATTCTGATATTTTCCTGTTTATTACTGTGAAGCTGCTTTGAAGCAATCTGTATTGTATAATGCACTATAAATTAAGGTGACTTGACTATTAAAAAGCTCCACTACTGTTTAAAACATTTCTGAAAGAAGTCTCTTATGCTCACCAAGAGATTTATTTGATCAATAATAATGTGAAATATTATTACAAATTAAATTAGCTGCTTTCCATTTGAACGTATTGCAAAAATTGCGAAATGTAATTTATTTCTGTGATGCAAAGCTGAATTTTCAGCATCATTACTCCAGTCTTCAGTGTCACATGATCCTTCAGAAATCATTCTAATATGCTGATTTGGTGTTCAAGAAACATTTATGATTATCATTATCAATGTTGAAACAGCTGAAACCAAAAGAACAGCATTTATGTGCAATAAAATCTTCTGATAAATTTAATGCATCCTTGCTGAATAAAAGTTTTAATTTCATTTTTAAGAAGTTATCAACTCCAAATATTTGAAAAGCAGTTCGATTTTTCTGCTGTTTAAATATTAGTACGTACGCTTGCACCAATAGCCTTTTGCTTAGTGCATATAGAAACAGTTGCTTCATAAAAATGTGACCCTGGAGCACAAAAGCAGTCTTGAGTCGCTGGGGTATATTTGTAGCAACAGCCAAAAATACACAGTATGGGTCAAAATTATACATTTTTCTTTTATGCCAAAAATCATTAGGATATTAAGTAAAGATCATGTGCCATGAAGA
The DNA here is from genome assembly GCA_036784905.1 of Acrossocheilus fasciatus. Lineage (NCBI taxonomy): Eukaryota > Metazoa > Chordata > Actinopteri > Cypriniformes > Cyprinidae > Acrossocheilus > Acrossocheilus fasciatus. The sequence goes on from CM071951.1 coordinate 3,310,489, forward strand.
TATTTAGTGAATTTCTTACTGTAAATATATCAAAACATAATTTTTGATTAGTAATATGCATGGCTAAGAACTTCATTTGGACAACTTTAAAGGTGATTTTCTCAATATTTAGATTTTTTTGCACCCTCAGATTCCAGATTTTCAAATAGTTGTATCTCAGCCAAATATTGTCCGATCCTAACAAACCATACATCAATGGAAAGCTTATTTATTCATCGTTCAGTTTTTCAATTTCGAAAAATTTACACTTATGACTGGTTTTGTGGTCCAGGGTCACAAATAGAAGTAATACGCTATTTGTACTGAAGGTAAACTATCTGAGCAATGGTAGGCAGTCTTCGCCTGTGTAGTGTAAACAGACACTGCCCTTACTATTTGCAATAGCATTATTTTCCCCTGCGGCCTGCAATCCTATCAGAACACACCTACGACCCATTTTTGATTCCCAACCCATGCACCGACTAAGAATAACTGTCCTAAAGGATATTAAAATGAACATCTTTAACCACCTGAGTTTGTAGTGTTTAATGATTGTCATAATGAGCTCAAAATGCAAATAAAGCCAATCATCGGCGGCACCTGCATAACTAGAGAGAGAGAGATCCTCCTGGAGGATTGCTTTCAGACAGCCACATTCCCCTGCCGTTAAGAGGCTGAATAAAGTGATTGTTTCGTAAAACACACCTGCTCAAGGGCTTTGAAGCGAGATAAAGGGATTTCCCATAATGACACCATCTAAAATAAAAAGAGTGTTTCATTTCAGCCTCTGGAGTACTGGAGTCACCGTGTGCTCAGATATGACTCTTTTTATGCTCGGCTGTAGCTGAAAGATGGATTTCCATTGTGCAAATCTATCTTCCTCCATCTCAATGTGACATTTAATCTCACCGGGACGAACTGAACTGTGTGTTTTTGCCACATTGGTGTAAACAAAGAGTAGAAGAAAAAAAAAAAATCACATGAACTGTGTGCACATGCATTTAGGCAGACTTTTCATCGCTGAATCATTCTACCTGATTCTATCAGCCAGCCTCTTGTTTTGAGTAAGCATGCTCCTCTGAAGCCTAGTGAAGAGGAAAACACAAAGTCTGAAGTTTGTTTCTCTCAGACTGATTTTGCTGCATGCTCTGGTGAGCAGAGAGATGACTGAGCCGCTGGTTATGTTGGCAGGTGTGTGGAGCTCAGCGCAGCAGCATCGGCTGGCGTCTTTTCCTCCCCATCAGAGCCATTGTGCTCTTTGTCAATCACTTGTGCGCTGCTTTGAGCAATTACCACAGTTTATTCCACCCTGGACACACCTCACATATTTTGTGTAAACATTGCGCACAAATTATTTGTTCTGAAGATGGAAGTTGGAATTGTGCATCTATATAAAAAATGACAAGCACCGGAGATTTGTTCACAGATGCAACCTTGAGCAGGTAAAAAAGTTGCACGATTGTCACATAAAATACACCTGGGGTCAGATGTTAGTGGCACTATGTCTCTCCATTCATATTTCTTTTTATCTTATCTATTTACTACTCTTGTAAAACAAAAACAATCACTCAAATGTACTGTATGCTGTTAAGTAAGTACAATCAGTATATATTATATAGAGTTACATTGTATTATAATTACTAAAACAGATTTTATTGTAAACATAGTTATTATATATTATAATAAACATGTTTTATATATAGATATAAGTTATTTCTAAGTATCTCTTTTATTTCATGGGAATTGCCTTGTCTTTATTTTCTCAAAGAAATTGCTACACCTAGTGGGCAAATATAGTTAAAACACCAACATTTTGGCATATCACAAAAATGTGGACTGAAATAAATCTGTATAGCAGCATATAGGAAGCCAATGATGTTTTGAACCCACAGTTTTTTTTTTTTTTTTTTTTTTTAATGTGGGACTTTTAACCAAAGAAGCAAACTTGTGCTTTATCAGTATTTAGTCACAGATTATTTACTTGTGTCATTAGCAGAGATGTTGTTTGTAGTCCACAAAAGGAATTCCAACTCTTTTAAAAGCATATGGGAAATGACTTTTCTGCAAATGTGAATATATTGCTGTGCCATGTAGTTACTTTGTGTTATCTATCATAATAAATGAAAGCATTTTAATTATATTTCAGCATCAAGATTACAGATCCAACCTTGAGAAAGTAAAAACATTGCACAACTATGTGTGTGTGTGTGACAAAATATCCCCAGGTTCACGATCAGATGTTAGTGGTAATCATATTTCTTGTTTTCTGCCATTTTTTCTGTTGTGAAACATAAAAATCGATCTGTTTCACTTAAATGCATTGTGCATTTTTACGTTTAAGTCAAGCGCTACAAACAATATACACAATAAAAAATAAATATATAAAAAGTGTAGCACTTTACAACAAGGTTTTATTTGTTAGAATTAGTTAACTACGTTAATCTATGTTTTTTTGTGTTAACATTAACCAATACATTATTACAATCAAAAGTTGCATCTGTTAATATTATTTAATAGAGCTGAGCTAACATGAACTGACAGTAAACACTAGTTTTATTAACTGATGAATTAAATGTATTGCTCACTGTAAGTTAATGCATTCAACTTTAACTAACAAAACCACTACCAAGTAAAAGTAATGGTCAGTTTTAGGGTCAGTGGGAGGCTATCATGTAGTAAAGGGTTTTATTCTCTCACAGGCTCAGTGTTTAATAGTCTGAAGTGCTACATTTGCATGAATAATAATAAAAATAAAAAACACCTATGTCGACCTCCCTGGTCGTAGTCACTCAGGATCAAAGCTTTCCACTCAATGGCCTGAACAGTCAGAGAAACTTGGCATGAAGATCTTTCAAAGGAGTGAAACTGCCCTCTCGGGCCGACAGTCAAGAGAGATCTGTTATCAAAAAAAAAAAGTCAGAAAGATCTGTTATCAAACTAATGTTGCAGCTTGTTTTAAAAACAAAGAACCAGTAATGGACTGTGAAATGACTGCTAATTGTAACATGGTCATTCAGTAACGAGAAACACTCAGTCAGTGCCAGACAACGCTACAGTTAAGTGAACAAAAGAAGGAGAAGCCAATCATGTAATGCTTTTTGCTCTGTATCACCGGGCTCTTAAGCATACACCATTTCACACCGGTGGAGTTAAACTTGCAGGGTAAGGACAATTAGTAAAGGGTCTGGTTGATGTAGAGCTCGGCATTCACGATCAGTTAAGGCTCAAAGTCAAATTACAATACAAAGGTTTCAAAAGTGTAGACCAGACGGAGAAGACCTATCAAGGGACATGCTAAGACACGGTTGGTGTCTATGGAAAATAAGCAGTTGTGTTCAATTCACTCCAGGACTGTGACTGAAGGGGGCTATTATATCAGGCTATTTATACTGTCTAGATACCCCACGTATATGTAATTACACCAGCAGAAGATTACAGATTATTTAATGGAAAGTCAGCTGTACAACAAAGCCAATTAATCTGTCATAAATTACATGCAACGCTGAATTCCTTAAGATGATTTTAGAAAAGCATCAGGTCGACACATTCCTCCGTTGGAGATTTACGAACTGAAATACTTACGTGGCTGACCCGGTGTTTTAGTGCGTCACGTAATGACACCGTTTAATTAACTTTCCTGGGACCACCAGCATGAAAAGAGCTGCACAGGTCAGCCGACATTTCCACTGATTATGAGCATGAACGCTTAAAAGCCTCTTTTCAGCAGCTCAATTTAAAAAGCATTAGCAATCCTGCGGATTTAAGGCTGAGCTGGTCTCCGCCTCCAAAGTTTCCCTAAAACACTCACACCTCACAAATCTGAGCAAAAATGGTTTATTCTTAATAGATTTGACTCTAACATTTCCAATTAAGAACAAATCAAACAGCCTATATTATAGGTCGTACCTCTAAAACAGCAAATTTCTTAAATGTAAATACAAAGAGTAAAGTATATATATTATGGGTAATGCTTTATTTTAAGGACCAGTTCTCACTATTAACTATGCATATTAGGGGCTGTTTACTAGTACTTATTAGCACATATATATTCAGCATGACCATATTTTAGATCCCTCACCCATATCTAAACTTAACAACTACCTTACAAACTATTAATATGCTGTGAATTATACGTTTATTGAGACAAAGGTCATAGTTAATAGTGAGAATTGGTCCTTCAAGTGTGACCATATGTGACCCTGGACGACAAAACCAGTCTTAAGTGTCAATTTTTCGAAATTGAGATTCATACATCATCTGAAAGCTGAATAAATAAGCTTTCCATTGATGTATGGTTTGTCAGGATCGGACAATATTTGGCTGAGATACAACTATATGAAAATCTGGAATCTGAGGGTGCAAAAAAATCAAAATATTGAGAAAAACGCCTTTAAAGTTGTCCAAATGAAGTTCTTAGCCATGCATATTACTAATCAAAAATTAAGTTTTGATACATTTACAGTAAGAAATTTACAAAATATCTTCATGGAACATGATCTTTACTTAACATCCTAATGATTTTTGGCATAAAATAAAAATCAATCATTTTGACCCATACAATGTATTTTTGGCTATTGCTACAAATATACCCCAGCGACTTAAGACTGCTTTTGTGCTCCAGGGTCACATATTAGGTTACTTTTCCTTGACATAAACACATTCGAATTAGGATTTGTCATACAAATATACTTTATTCTAAGTTAATGTGCTAAAATAATTAATACACTTTGACGTTTTCTTTAGTGTGACTCAAAATCACACTAAAATCAATATTTTAATGCAAAATATTGGATAATATAATATCCTAAAATGCCCTGGAAGTTAGAGAAGACTTTACATTTTGTGACACTTTAAAAAAAAACCTCTAGATTTCATTTATTCTTTGTGGCTTCCAAAGTAGATTACACTCTTAAAAAAAAAAAAACGAAGATTCTTTATTGGAATCTTTGGTTCTCTGAAGAACCTTTAACATCCATGGAACTTTTACATGGTATATAATTAAGAAAAAATGGTTCTTTTAAAAAACGGTTCTTCGGTGAACCCAAAATGCTTCTATAGCATCAGAAAACCTCTTTTTGGATCCTTAATTTTTAAGAGTGTAATGTCACATTCAAAAATGAAAATTAAAAAATGAACATAAAAAGTAATCCTAAGCATACATAAAATTTTATAACGTCCTATCAAACGTAAAAATGTCAGTATGTCCAGCAGACAAACCAGAAGTGTTTTTCCATGAATAGTTCACGTTGATGCAATAGATCCTCTAGACTGGCTCCACAGAGAAGCCGTCTTTGGAGAGAGAACACATGCTGTAACCCAGCGGTGTGGAGTATATTCCTACAGGTGCAAAGGGCAGCATGTGTCTGCTGAAGGGGAAAGACTGTCCGCACAAGAGAGCTGCTGTCTGGGTCTGCGTACAGAGTGGAAAGGGCAGAGTGAGGCCGGGATGTAAGATGGGTTTGCTGGTCATTTTGAGCCTCTCCAGCTCCGCCTCCTGCAGCCGCTTGGCCTTCGCTCTTCGGTTCTGGAACCAGATCTTCACCTGGGTCTCGGTCAGGCTGAGAGAGCTGGAGAATTCGGCGCGCTCTGCGATGGACAGGTATTGCTTCTGACGAAACTTCCGCTCCAGGGCCAAGAGCTGGGTCGTGGTGAACGGGGTTCGGGGTTTACGGTTCGTCTTGTGCTTTCGGAGCGTGCATGCCGCTGGACTCTGCGGTCCTGTAAAATTAGTTCATAAATTAGCTTGTAAACTAGTCACTCAGTAATAAACAGCTCGGGCAGACGAATAATTCGTTTTAACACTGGACAAACTCATAAAGTACACACACCAGGTCACATCTGGCTGCTGTGTCTGAATACTTCATTTGGAAATCAGACTTTCTCCTTATGCCTGTAAATAATGATATTTGTTTCATTTTTTTTTTATCTGTGCTTATTACTTGGTTTAAGATTTTGTTGTCTAATGACTAATCGTTTCTAAAATTCATAAGCTACTTTGGGAGGGCAATGCCTTATGAATCTCACTATTTTACATTTAAAAGATAAATATGAAGACTGCAGATGCGGAAACCTCTCAGTCCACCTCTCAGATTTTTTCTTTTAAATGAGCATTTGGTCACACTTTATATTAAGTAGCCTTAACTACTATGTACTTACACCAAAGAATAAGTACAATGTATTTTTTGTGTTCATATTGTATTGCAAAACACTTTTGCTGCTATTGAGGTGGGATACAGGTAAGGTTAGGGACAGGTTTGGTGGTCTGGGTAGGTTTAAGGGTGGGTTAAGGTGTAAGGGATGGTTCAACAGTCTAATTATAAATGTAAGTACAAAAATTAATTACATATAGGTATTTTTAAAAATATAAGTACAAACATGTATGTACACAATAAGTGCATTGTACCAAATTATTAATTTAAATGTAAATACATAGTAGTTAAGGCCACCTAATATAAAGTGGGACCGTGCATTTTTAATCAGGCTCCTATATGTTTAGGTTCAATAATTTAACTTTAATGGCAAATAAAAGGTTAGCCAGTTACTGAATGCCTTATATTTATATATAGGAGCCTGATAAAATGCTCTAAATAAAGACCTGTGGTTATATTCTGCTAGAATCACTCACTAAAAAATCAAACTGACACCAGTTGATTGCAACAATGTTTCAGAAAAGTTAGTTTTGAGGAAGTCGGTCAGGCTGTTGTTTACAAATGCCGCGTAATTTCATATCTAATAGTGTATAATGCCATTCAAACATTGAAAGGTTATTATTTAAGCGTCCAAACAGTAGGCTACACGGTAACTTACGTGGTGATAATGTGGGTTTATTGATCCAGGAAGAGTCCTCTTTGACAGATTCACAGCGTTTGGGGAAATCCACCGACTCTGAATAAATCACTGATCGATCTTCCGGATTTCTTATGCAGGGCATCTGAATCGGTTCGTGTGAAGCTGATTCACTCCGTCCTTTCTTCGACATGAGAGCTTCGACGCTGAACGACAGACTTTGCGTCTGGACTGAACGCTCCGGCGGAGATGACCGTGAACCCTGATCATCATCTTCTTCATCGGAAGATGTTTTACCTTTATAATTAGCTGAAATCATTCCGGGGGGGAAATACTACAGCTATATTCCACATGGAAACTTGAGAAAGAACCTGCAGTCGCGCGTGCTCTCCGTTGCTTAACTTTTACATGACTAACTAACAATAACTTGACAGAAGTTACAAGACTATCCAAAGTTCCAGGAACCAATCATCGTTCACTCAGAGGCTGCGTCTCAAATCCTGGAGAGCCGCCTCCTTAGGCAGCTTTTTGGACACAGAATGAGTGTTTGTAGGGTTTGCATCATCAAGAGATCTGCAGTGAAGTTCCTGAGCCCTTAAATGATACTCTTCACAGTTATATTTAGAGCATAATGTGGTGTTTAGTGGGGAAATATATAAGCTAAAATTAGGTTTGAAGTTTTTCTTCAAATTGCTTTCACATAAGTAATTTGTTCATTTTAAGATGCACAGTCAAGCTAAAATATAGGAACTTCTTACAATAACAATTTTGAACAAACTGACTTAATCCAAAGTTGCCTAGTAGTGTTTTTTTTTTTTTTAAACATTTAGAAAAATAGCAACTTATCAAACGACAGCAAAACATGAAATATGATCACATTTGTGACATACATTTGGAGGGGAAAAAAAGGTTTCAGGCTAGTGCGTAAATTACAGTAATTATATTGTTGTTGCTATTAACACCTTGTAATTAGGCTCCTGGAATCCGGTTCTTTTTTACCAGGATTTAACCGTAATACTGGAAAATTGCTACCTTCTCAAGGTGTATGGCGCCCACTCATATAGCCCGAGTCTGTCAATTTAAAGGCTGTGAACTCTACTCGTCAGAGTTCACGAGTAATATGCCATGAAATGCACTGAAATTAAAACTGATTCTTAACCGATAGCAAAGGTTTGTTAGAAAACTAAATGTGCGTTTAATGTAACGCTGTTTGCACAATTCAGGCTTCTCTGTGATATTTATCCGAGAAATCTAAACAAATGCAATGCAATACAAACTTAACATGCAACTCCCTTTTTCCCACTGCAAGATTTGCATTGCTCTGTGGCAATTATTTGATTCCTAGAGAATGCAGAAGTACAAGTCAGTCCTGTCAAAACTAACACTTAAGTGTCTCCACCAAGTCTGGGCTCCTGCACCATTATTACAGCTCTCCAGAGGAGTCATACTCTGTAATTGTGACAGGTTTAATTCTGTGGCAAAGGCCTCGGCTTATGGCTTCATTAAGCTTTATGAATCACTGTGTTCGCATCACTTGCGTTCTATACTTAAATGCTTTGGGAATCATTTTAGCATTCACCTTTACATATTCCCTTCTGTAATAGCAGTGATTAGGGTGCACTCCTGAGGTTAAAAATCAAGGTAATTTGTGTTCCTTTGTGGTGTCTTTAAAGTCGTTTAGATTGTTAAACTAGAGAATTAAGTTGAAGAAAAAATGTCAGCGAGAGCAGCGTATTGTGCTCATTAGTGGAAAAAGAGAAAACGTCAGGAAGTTCACTTCTGCCAATACTGTCACATAATATGCAGTACAAACTCTATGTGCAGGGTCAACACTGCAGGGCAGTTTTAACAGATAATCCTTGACAAGGATTTGGCTGCTGTGGCCTGTGGCGCTCTCGACAAGGCAGATTGTTACAAGGAATGATTGCTACAGAGAGCATGGGAAGGCATTGGACAAGCTGTTCAGATATTGCATGACTATGATTTGATTAAAGTGGAAGACCTAATTATGTAAAGATACATTTTTCTGTAGAAAAGAAATCAGTGCAGTCAATAAGATTTGACATGCACTGGCATTGCTGAGTGGTTTTAATTTGAAAGCAATGCTTGCACAGTTTGCTTTAATTATTGTTGTGTACAAACATGATATGAACTAAAAAGCATGACACAAACTGTATAGTTAGCATGCCAAATAAATGTTAGTATGCTAGTACACTGATCAGTTCTTATTTGCAACATGCTTTACAGTGGATTTTCTTTTTTAATTGTTTGGCCCGGATTGTTTTTGAGGCCAAACAGACCAAGCAAAACCATAAACAAACTCAAACTGCTATTTCAGTCTGAGGATGGGAAAATGAGCAGAACAAAGCTCGTTTTAGAGAATTCATTGGATAACGTAGCATACTATAACCACTTTAGACATCATTTCTGTCGCTTGCTTTGGCTCGTAATTCAACATGGATATGACACTGGGCCAGTATCACAGAGAACAACATCATTTGATCTGCAATTACATCATTTAGAAAGGATTTAGGATTTAGAAAACGTCATATCTATTAAGGTATACAGCAAAAAAAAAAAAAAGAAAATCAAATATATTTTAAATATATTTCAAATTACCAAAATGGTAAAAAAAAAAAAAAAAAAATATATATATATATATATATATATATATATATATATATATATATATATAAATATTTTTTTTTCCAAAATTTGCTTCAAAATATATTTGTGTAAATATATTTTCTAGCAATGTCTTTTTTGGACATTTTTTATATATTTTTGCAAATATTAAAAAATAACCTTAATGTAGGATATTGTAAGATTGGAAATATATTTTCTTGGCCCTGAAATACATTTTGAAAGATATTTTGGTATGTAAGGGTTTTCAAAAATATTTCAAAAATAAATTTAATTGAACTTAATGCCAAAATATATTTGGTATATATATATATATATTTTTTTTATATCTTATAAATGAGCATAAACACAAAAGTTATCCTCTTAGTTTAAACAAACCATTCAAGGCTAATTTTATACTAGACTGCTGAATTGAAATTGCTTGGGAACATAATTTGCACTTCAGCAAATTTGTTTATTTAACAACCACAAGCCAAATTTCCATTAAAAAAAAAAAAAAAATTATTTAAAAAAAAAAAAAAATCCTAAAAAAGACAAGAAGCCAAGAATAACAATTACATTATTCAGTTTGAAATTCTGTAAACATACAAAATTAAAGATTTTATTTTGGACCTCATAACAATTTCGCCGTTCATTGCCTTTAAACAGTTCATTTCTCTTCATTAAGCTACACTGAAATGTAAGCAGACCATTATGCACAATTCGTGTGCCTAGAGGCAAAGTATTTGATGCAGCAGACAGCCCCACTTTTAGGGTTGAACTGCACAACGGGAACATTCAGTTCATAAATGCAGCACAATATCAAACTTGACCCCATTTTTCAGATTACGTAAAAATACACCAGATGAGGCTCTTCACATGGCTAGCAAGAATGACGTTCAGCACAATTGCACCCGGATAGCTTTTTCCAATAGACCCCATGCGATGAAATATGCAGCGCCAGTCAAGAAGGAAGCCACTGTACTGTGACTGAACTTGGAAGAGCTGTTGAGTGTGAGTAGTTCTCATACTGAATGAAACATGCACAGTGAGCCTAATGTTTCTGACACAGCTGGACTGCCTGTCTGTGTCCCTCTTGGCTATATGGATCCAGCTTCTTATTACACCCTCATCAGCGCTTGCACAATGTAAAGTGCTTGAAGGCTTCTTCCTGACACTCTTCTATTTCCTCATGGCAGTATGCAATTATACCTGTGCACTGGCAGTTAAGATGACAAAACCATTTCTGGGAAAAGTAATATAATTTCCTTGTGAATCATTTCGGTGTGGCTTCTAAGCATCAGATTTTGAGGAATTCTTTATGGATTTGTGGTATTGTGGTATTTTCTTCACACAAGCAGCTGAACCCCGTGGTTGCTTCTATCAAGGACTTTTTTACAGCATGTTTTATAATTCAGGAGGTACAGGGCATTTTATTGCGCTCTGTCACATTGTGAATTAAAAGCCGTAAAGCACTGGTTAATGAGATCGCCGTCAGCCAGGGTCACTGGTTCACATCTATTAAATGAAGTCTTATTGTCTGTGATAAGTCTTAAATTGTAGCTGTATATCATTCACAATCGGGCCATGTTGGGCTTTTTCACATGCACCTACCGTTCTGGGTAGATTACTTACAAATTGTAGTCTGTTACAGTGATCAGTAATAATGTGATTATTGTGTACCATATTGAGGAAAAACAACAAAAAACAAAGGGACAGAAAATATATTTCATTCCTTTTTTTATTTTTATTTGATCAAAATCATAAAATGCATTACGTTACATTACAGCAGGGTTTCCCAAAGCTGGGGTGCTTAAGAAAAGCTAATAATTAATGAAATCATAAAAATGTCAAAAGCTTGAGAATCCATACATTACATGAACAAACATGAAAACATGACATTACATGGACAAAGTTTTTCAGGTTTTGACCACACTTTGAATATTAATAATTAGGTCACTGGATATGATGAAGACATAGGATTTCATAGTGTTTTGTAACTTGCATAATTATCAGTCTCAATTATATACAGTAAGTGAAAGGAAAATTGAAAAGAAAAAGAACTGTGAAGAATCAGTAAATTAAGAATGATTTACTGCCATTGTGTGACTATGTAATCATGTAATTCATAAAACTGTAATCTGATTATGAGCATTTTAAAATGCAATCTAATTACAAGTACCTAATTTTTGGATTACATAATCTTGTTTAGTAATCTAATACGTTTTTCAGGTGGTGCTGAATTTGTGCAATATATTTACAGTTTCATTCAGTTGCTATCAGTGATATTAACGGTGTTCGAGAAGCAACTACAAAGCACCTATGCTTTCACAATATCTCTCCTCCCATGTGCCTCAAACAGAAAGCTTTTTAGCCTCAGAACTAATTCCAGCTGTTCAAGGGGTGATATTTCATTAATTATGGATGCTGTCGTTAAAAGGAAATAAGCTGTGAGGGAAAAGATGTGCAAATGTAACCAGTAGCATAAGGTGTGTGAGGAAGCATAAAGATGAGTCACTGTCATTGTCTTTGTGCTGCTTTGTGTGCATCCAACCACATCAAGCCAGTGCAAAGTTGAGAGCGGAAAACAGAGAACTGAGCTAATTATGACACAATGTGTCATTTAACACAATATATTAAGTCTGAATGCCAAAGATGAAGTGGAAAGAATGATACATACCTTTATGGTGATGTAGACAGGAGAAAAGAAAATACAACCAACCAAAATGAAAAACTGTATTGTATTGAAGTTCAATGAGCCCTTTGAAGCTAAATTCAAATGAAACATAAAGCAGGGCTGGTCACAGAAGATATGTGACCCTGGACCACAAAACCAGTCTCAAGAGTCAATTTTTCGAAATTGAGATTTATATATCATCTGAAAGCTGAATAAATAAGATTGATGTATGGTTTGTTATGATCGGACAATATTTGGCTGAGATACAACTATATGAAAATCTGGAATCTGAGGGTGCAAAAAAATCTAAATACTGAGAAAATCACCTTTAAAGTTGTGGAAATGAATTCTTAGCAATGCATATTACTAATCAAAAATGACATTTTGATATATTTACAGTAGTAAATTCACAAAAAACCTTCATGGAATATGATCTTTACTTAACATACTAACGATTTTTCTATCAAATCTATAATTTTGACACATACAGGGTATTGTTGGCTATTGCTGCAAATCTACTGGGGGTCACTTATATCTACTGCCCACGCAATACATTCATTGATTTATTATAGAATCGGTATAAAAATAAACTGAAACAACAAAAAACAGAAAAGGTGCTGGTAATTTTCTGCCAGAATGTTATCCATTAAGTTTACGGACATTTCCTTTAACCCTAAAACACGACACATGATTCAAAGCACGACAAAATTCAATACACGATTCAAAATCACAATACAGAAAATTCCTTCACGTTAACTCTTAAAAATAAAGGTGCTTAAAAGGTTCTTCACAGCGATGCCATTGAAGAACCATTCGGTCAAGAACCATCTCTTTCTTACCTTTTTATAACCTGAAGAACCTTCTTTCACCACAAACAACAGAAAGGTTCTTTATGGAGCCATTTATACAAAAAGGTTCTTCTATGGCATCGTGAAGCACCCTTATTTTCAAGAGTGATATGCTACAGACTTTTCTTAGAGTGGATGTGTCTGGAAATTGTGTACATTGATGCGGTGTGGTCCGATATTGCCATCTTATCCTGTGAGAGATAATTTGTGTTTTCCCTGTTTATCCGCACATCATTATAAAAATTACATTAAGCAACCCCTGCTTGTGGCTAAGGACTCATAACAGTGCAAAAGAGAAGGTGTGGCTCCACTTGTTTAGCATGTTTCAACACATGAACCTAAATGAGCCTGGTCTGGTGGTGAAAATAATTACAGCCTAATTCAGTGTTGGAATCCGTATCAAATGTGCAAAGCCTGAATGTCACGCAGTCGTGCACAACTACAGCTCACTGTTCTGGACTTTCCACTTTCTTAGAAGTTTGTTTAACAGTTTATGGCAGTTAAATTCATGCTCCTATCAATTTATTGCTGATTCATTGCGAGATACTTAATTATAAGAACCAAACACGTTGTAAGGGCTATATAATCTATTGCGAAATACATGTTTAGCTGATTACTGTCAGATTTAAACATCCCCAAGCAACTATTCCTTTTCTTACTCGAGTTCTATAATTTACCCTAATCTACAACAAACATTTACAGTAGTTGCATTTAACCTGCATTTAATCTTAGAGATCTACCCACTGCCATTTAGCTGATGCTCGAGGAAAACACATAATCATCACAGGCGCCCAGGAGAGGGGCCTAAACTATAAGCATTGTCTGTAATCAAGCCTTGGGTTTATTGCTTCATTATACAGACTTGACTTGACAACATGATTAATCTATCTCAATTTAAATGTCTGAGGTCATGTTCTCAACAATAGCTTTTCTATTTGATGATTTCTGCCACAAAACCACAACCTGCATAAGCAAGATTTTGAGCTCCTTCAACACTGGGAATGTAATGCAATTTTGTTGTGGGCAAAACATTTACTGACAGCCGTCTTCAATGAATTCTAAGTACGTCTCCTTTTGTTGCTTTTTGAAACATCTAGAATCAGTAAAAATAGAATAGAGTAGAAATAAGATAAATGTAATCAGCGATGGTCATTCAATGATTTAATAAACATTTTTGTCACAAACAGCTTGACATTAACAAACCTTTCTCGAACACCTCTATAAATAAATATATAAATAAATAAATGTAATCAGTGATGGCCATTCAGTGTTTCTTTTCTTTTTTCTTTTTTTTTTGGTTAGTAACAACCTGACTAACAAAATACAATCTGTGAGTAGAAAGCTTAAATAGAACAAAACAGTGGAAAGAGAAAGAGCTTTAGTGATGAAAGAAGTCCTATAAAGTTAATGAATGAGCACATTAGAAGGTCATTCTCCTTATAAATATATAAAAAATTAATAACAAACACAGCAACTACATACAGTATAATTTAAATGGAGAGTGTGGACGTAAGAGCCCTGCTACACTTCATATAGTTGCTCTTAATTTTGGAAATATCACCATCTAGTGGTCATCTGTAACTCATGCTCATGCCCTCCATATATTTGTCATTTTTTTAAGTCCTAAGAATTTAGATTCTAATAATAACATATATGGAGGTATATAATAAACACAACATTGTGGCATGTGAACATTCCTTTCCTCTTGAAAATTTTCTGTATGTGGTACCACCTGAAACTGAAATTGAAAAGAATTAGGCTACAAAATGAAAATTTGTTTAATTGAATGTTTTTGCATTATTATGACACATTTATTGTCTTAAGTTTAATTTTTTTCAAAATTAAGATTTATACATATTCGGAAAGCTGAATAAATAAGCTTTCCACTGATGTATGGTTTGTTAGGATCGGACAAAATTTGGCTGAGATACAACTATTTGAATATATTGAATCTGAGGGTGCAAAAAAATCTAAATACTGAGAAAATCACCTTTAAAGTTGTCCAAATAAAGTTCTTAGCGATGCATATTACTAATCAAAAATGAAGTTTTGATACATTTATGGTAAGAAATTTACAAAATATCTTCATGGAACATGATCTTTAATTAATATCCTAATGATTTTTGGCATAAAAGAAAAATCAATAATTTTGACCCATACAATGTATTTTTGGCTATTGCTACAAATATACCCCAGCGACTTAAGACTGCTTTTGTGCTCCAGGGTCACATATGTCCTTATTTATTCTCCACGTAATGTTATTCACACAGCTCTTTCTCAAACATAAATTTCAGTCTGTTCCTAACACCATAATAACACGGCTACAAGAGACTTGTAGTCACAGCACAGAGTAATATAAACTACTTTTATGGCTAATTTAAAGTGCATTTTTGTTCTTTTTTTTTAATGAACACACAGTTCATATGAAGATGTGTTCCATGATTTTTTTTTTTTTTTTAAACATTGGTGTCCAAATCTATTCCTAGAGGGCCAATGTCCTGCAGATTTTACCTTTAATTAATTAAATACACCTGAACCAAAGTAATCAAGGAGTCACAAGAAGCTTCCAGGCAAATGTGTTGGAGCTGGTTGATGCTAAACTCTGCAGGATACCGGCCCTCCAGAAGCAGGATTGGACACCCATGGCGTATCATAAAGGGGTGAACAAATGATGACAGAATTTTCTGTTTTGGGGTGAACTATCCCTTTTAACTGGGCAAACCTCATTTGCTTCGGCTCTGCTGCCTCAAGGTGAGTAACCGCTCTCTGATGACCCTGTTCTCCTCCACCATTCTCTTGATTGTCCTCAATACATACTGTTTTGTTCGGGATCGGGACTGGCATAGCCATACAAAATAAAGATAGGTCATGATAATGAAACTGAAATGCTATAAAATGCTAACACTGTACCGAACTCACCATTTTATCTGCTTCAACATCTCTCAGTGGGAATCCAAAAGTATCAGATGAGGCCCCTATAAAAAAGGACAAAGCACAGAGCAATTATGCAGCTACTTTACTCAACAGATTATATATATATATATATATATGTGCGCTTTAAATCACTTACTGTTCGGCTGTTCTACACCTTTGTAAGTGACGCGTTTGGCGCGCCGTGATTTCCCGCCTTTAGATGCCCTCAGATTAACCGTTGATCTCATATTGGCGTACAACCTCAAAAGATGGTTTGTTTTCACCTTTCTTGAAGACCATGGTGTTATTTCGGGACTTGTAACGTCTGGGAAGAGCAAGGGAGTCGCCTCTTGAGTCAACCCGTTCGGTTTATGGTGTTTGTTGTTTTCTCCGTTATATCCCGATTCCTTGTCGGTTTGAGGCGACTGAGTGTCGAAGCGCGGTACGTAGAGCAATTTACGGAAAGTTGCCATAATTAACAGCTGCACCACACTTTAAGAGCTCGCTTTGGTTATTCAAAAAAAGTTTTGTTTCAGTATTGTGAAACTTAACTGAAGTTACACTTTGTAAATGTAACTATTATCACCGGAAGAGGAAGAGCTCAGCAACGGTTACTCTGGTTTTAAATGGAGGTCGCACAAAAGGAGGAGGAGCTAAGGTCAGTGTTGATAAAGGATTGTCGATTTGTTGCTAAATGATGTCATTGCGCGATGACATCATTGCGTAATTACGACGCAAATATATGTCACTACATCAAATCTCCGAAAAATAATAATATAAATGCCTAATATAATATTAAAATATAAATAACTGTATATTTAAATACAACACTGAATTATTGAACACTTACAGTTTTGTAATTATTATTATTATTATTTAATTAGCTAGTGAACTTATAAAACTACACATTCTGAACAGTTATAGTTTTAAGCAGTGTGTTAGTAGTTATATTTTGTGCTACAATCTAAGAAAGGTCTGTAAAAATAGGGCACAATCTACTGTTAACATTAACATAGGCTGCATTTTTAATTACGTATTGTATTTTGTGTTTTCGGGTTACAGGGTTACAACAGATAATGGATAACACAATGTCCTGAAAAATTATTAGTACCTTTTCCATTTTTCTAGATATTTTTCTTACAGTGTAGTGTACTAACTGATCAACAATCGCAGGTACAAACTAAGGTGTATCACAAATGAACAATTATTCAATTATTATTATTATCAAATTGAACAATTGCAAATAGCAGCTAACTTAATTCACGTGATGTGTGTACTGCTATGCATCTTTGGTTTACTCATTTTGTGTCATTTAGATGGAAATTGTGTGCCTTTTTATCGTTTGAGTCATTTATCAAAAGTTGCTAATAAATGCCAAATAAATGTTAAAAATAGCTAAATTTGTTGCTAGGTGCTTTTGGAAGAAAAAGTTGCTTGGGTAGTGTGAGAAGTTGCTAAATTTAGCGACAAAATTGCTAAGTTGCCAACACTGGCTATATAGGCTCTTAAAGGAATAGTTACCGAATGAATGAATAAATAGGCAATTCATTATTATTATTATTTTTTTTAAACCCGTCTATATGTCATTTTTGGAACACAAAACTCAGAATCTTTTTTCAATGAAAGTGAATTGATTCCAGAAGTTGTCATTCTGCTTCTTTTGTGTTCTATGCACCAAAGATACATGAAGAACATAATCAAAGTCATTAGGTTATTCATTCAAAATCTTATTCACTTGCTTTTAGAAATGGTGCCTATGGCACAGGTCTGAAGACAAATGCTAATTAATAAATGATGAGGAAATGCTCTGGTCCCACTTTATAGTAGGTGGCCTTAACTACTATGTACTTACATTTGAATTAACCATTTGGTACAATGCACTTATTGTGTACATACATGTTTTTAGATTGTACTTATATATTTTTTTAAAATACCTATATGTAATTACATTTATAATTACATTGTTAACCCATCCCTTACACCTTAACCCACCCTTAAACCTACCCATACCACCAAACCCGTCCCTAACCTTACCTGTATCCCACCTCAATAGCAGCAAAAGTGTTTTGCAATACAGTATGAACACAGTACTTGTTTTTTTTTTTTTTTATGTAAGTACATAGTAGTTAAGGCCACCTAATATAAAGTGTGGCCATGCTCTTTTCATTTCAGATTTCCTTTACACTTATCACTGTTGCCCTGAAGATACGTCAGCATGCTGCAGATGAACTGTCCCAGCATTTATATTGTAAGTTACTTCACATAAAGTGTGGCTCAGTGAAAAGTAATGCAATTCTAACAAAAATACACAAACATATAAAGTCACACTCATGATTTGAACGCTAAAATTCCTTCAAATGTCAGATATGAATGAATGAAATAGCCCACTATGTTTTTTTTTTTTTAGATATATACACACTATTACCGCCAGAGGGTGCTGTTGTGTGCCTCTGCAGTAATCGTGTAGGCGGCCTCTAAATCAGTGCCTGCATTAAGATGCCCTGTTCAGACCTAAACAAATGATACAGCACATGATTCACAGATAATAAACACTGCAGCATGACGGGCTTCAAGTAATGCAATTGCACAGGTTAAGATGCACTACATCCCGAGGCCTGCCCTCTCAGCAGCTCAACCTTACAGTAATCAATCAATCAACCAACCAACAGTAATTAATCTCGGTAATTCCAGAATAATCAAGGTCATACCCAGATGTCCTGCTTGTCATCATAACACTGTCTTTTAGGCAGCATGTGCTGTATCAGACAAGCTAAAAATAGACTTGACCCCATTCTCAGACAGCATGCCTGAGGCTTACTGCATTTCCTATTGTGCTCTATTAAAAGACGATGCCTTGCACTTTGATTTTATATTGGTTGACTGAAATTAATCACACGAAGATCAAATTTCCTTTCAAAGGGTTCATTGATAACTTTGATTCATATTCACGGTTAAAGACGAGACCGACGGCATTTCCTGCAATCAAGTTTATTCATTCAACATTTCACATTACAAATACTTTAAGCATTCTGTTATAAATATTTAACTGCAAATAATCAAGACTCAACTACCAAAGCACATGTATGACTAACCCAACTATAAAATGATATTTTTCTTTACATAACTCCAAATGGATTTAAAATATAAAAATTAAAACTTAGAAATGACATAGCAAAAAAATTATTCCTCTTATAAAAATCTATTGATAAATACACCTTCCCATACACAGTTATAAACTATGTAAATTTAAATAAGCAGTTACATAGAGAATTTTCTGATATTTTTTCTTATCCTTCTGTAGACATGAAGCACAATATAGTGATTATTAAAACTAGAAAATCTAATAAGTGTACTGATCAAAAACTATAATCAAAATGACAATTATTACATTCCAATTAAAAATATATCAGTAAATGGTTAAAACATTATTCACTTAATATTTACATTGTTTGTAATCACAGTAGCATGAACTCAAGTAGGAAAATATGTGAATACATAAAAGTGAAAACACCTATAATTTCAGTGGTATTGTTTTTTTTTTAATATATAAATCAGAGAATGTTAAAGGTTATAATGGCTGAAGGAGAGTTTGTGAGGTGAGACACGTTGAAAGTAATGGTTATATTAGAAGTACACTGTAAAGGTCTCTGGGAAAAAGTATTGCACAGATCTCACTGTCAATATTTTGAAAGCGTATTCAAGTAAACCCTGAATCAATATGCGACTAATCGCTCTCTCGTATGCTTCTTTTTGTCAACTAGTAAACACGGTACAGTGGGGTATGCACACTTTGTGCATGGGCAAGGTACATATAACTGAGAGTTTGGGAAAAGGGTTGAAACAATTAACGCAACAGAAAAGAATTAAACCCTAACTTATTCATTTAGCTCATGCGTACCTAATGAATAAATGAACCTTGTTGCCTCTCAGAATTATACATAACAGTAAACATTGATATTTCAATATGGAACATTCATCATTGTGATACAAGGTGCATCCTAACATTACTCTAATTTACAGTGTTAATTATTTTATTTTCTACAGCCAATAATGAGGGAGGTATCATCATTCTCATAACTGATAGTGGGTAGGTACTGGATAGGTATATATTTCTACATGTACCACACATTTTAAGGAATTTGTGTCATGCTAGATTCAATATTTACTTTGTCCATTGAGACAGAACAGAACACTGTTTGCATTTTGCAAATATTAGATATTAGTTTCAACAATACAGTCACCTAAATATATATGTGACAATCTAGGGATTTCAGCACATAAATACATAAAAACCTAAACAAAATTATATTAGCTTTTTTCTTTTCCTTAAGGTATGCTTGCGTTATAACCAGATCTCTCAGTAACAAAAGGTACAAAATCTATATTCAACAAGTGAAAAAAAGAAAAGTTATCACAAAAGGACTTTCCATTTGTGGAAAAAAGTGACTTGAAAAACAATATTTAGAAAAGTAGTGCATAATGGTTTTTACGTCCATGACAAAATAATTAGCTATAAAACACAGTACAAAAATCAGCAGACCATGTAAAAAATAATATTTGTTTTTCAAATTCTTTGAAATGTGCTCAGCTACTGCAATGCTCGGTTAGAACACCAATTAACCCATGGCAAAACCCATGCAGTAAAACACTATCAATGCAACACATGGTAATTTCTCATTAGCAAATACTACAACAATGAGTTAGCTTTTAGCACAAAATCCCTGACAAATGAGCCAAAGTTACTGCCATAACCATTACAAGAATTATAAATACTTAAGTTAATAGATTTTGTTGTTTTTTAACCCATCAAACCAATTAAATTTAAGCTTTCTATTATATATATATATTTATATTTATATATAATCTTCATTGTATCACAGACAGTAGGACATCTCTAAGGCTCAGCTTTGGTTTGCCTGACCTAAAAACTGTGCATCAAGCATGACAAACAGTCACATCCTGCATCACTGCTGTTCTTAGTTGTTGTTGTCCGTTAGCCTTGCCTCAGATCTTACGATTGATTAAGTTATAGGTAACTTGGATGCAGTTAAATAGTAATCTTACAGTGTCTGAGCATTGTTAGAATGAGAACCGCTAAAGGATTTTAATATCATAAATCTTTTTTCCATTTAAATCACAAAGATTTGCCTTAAACGTTAGAACCAGTCCATGTAATCCATTCCAGAACGAACCCTTAAAAATGTCATTTTAAGTCATTCATACAATAGCTTGTGGTCTCTTGTTAGTTGTTACTGTGTTGTCATTTTGTTGAATCCACATTTGCCATGCAGCCATTTAAGATTAGTCACTGAAAGAGCAAACCTCAACATTAAAGTCATATGAACGAGGCTCGAACCCTTACATTTCCAGCCTCTTTGTGTGTAGCCTTCAACAGTTTAAAGTGAAAATGTGACCCATTACAAACAAAAGATGAGGCTCCGAGAGAATAAAAGATAGAACAGTAATTCAGAGTCAAGTCAGGCTAAACATCTATATTTTTTTTTAAATCTAATGCATTCAAGTCTTCATGCGCACCAATGTAGCTTTTCAACAAAAATCAGGATTACACCATTTTCTTTAAGCATTCTCTTCTGCAAAAAAAAAAATTAAAAACTTAAGAATAAATACAATTTCAGACTTAAAAAAGAACTCTAAATAAAAAGGACTTAGCAAAATGAAAAGTGCATGTATATGAATAGCACAGCCTTGACCTCCCGATCAGTTCCAGCGGAAGGAGATGTGGCGAGGCCGGTCTCCTCCCTCCTTCACTAGAGGCTTGTGAAACTCCCGTCCGGCACGCGAGTGAATGGCTGCCCAGCAGTATTCACAGTAGTACTGAAGACAAGTGACATTAGCACAGAAGAACGGAGCGAACTTGCCCCCACAACGCGTGCCCTGACACTCATCACACAGCTGGTCATCCAGTACATATGGCTTCACTTCCACCTGGGAAAAGTAGACACTTTTAGCTTAGCACATGTTAAGACAGGATGACGATGTAGAACAAGGGCAAGAAACCATTTAAACAACTATTGTAGTATACAGTAGATCAGGGCCCATATTCTCCCTTAACTTGCCGATTTAGGAGAAAATCTGAAAAATAATGGGCGAGTCAATCCTAAATTTAGCGTTTTTTCATCAACCAGTTGGGCAAGAAGTAACAGCTGTTCTTGCGT
The DNA here is from genome assembly GCA_036784905.1 of Acrossocheilus fasciatus. Taxonomy (NCBI): domain Eukaryota; kingdom Metazoa; phylum Chordata; class Actinopteri; order Cypriniformes; family Cyprinidae; genus Acrossocheilus; species Acrossocheilus fasciatus. Next base: position 3,332,490 of record CM071951.1, read on the forward strand.
CAAGTTTTTTTTTTTTTTTTTTCGTTTGCATGCATTATTATCAGCCATAATTATTCTACTATGTTAGTTAAAAGGCTGTTAATATATGCATATCCGCTAATTGTTCTTGAGAAGCACATATGTAAGAGGCTGACAATTAGCTGAATATATACAGGTTTAATTAGTGACACTTAGCCTGCATCTTAAAATCTTTATTTGAATGTGGCAATTAACATTTTTATTTTTAGACCTTTATTTATTTGTGCTCTACAATATTTCCATGAATAAATCTCTGACTATCAGCCAAATCACTGTGTGCATAATTAGTGAGCATGCAGACATCGTCCATAGCAACAAGGTCAACCTCGCCCTTATTCTTAGCTTAAGACTTCTCTCTCTATTCCTTAGAAAAAGTTTGTCTCAGGAGCTTTGTGAATAAGTTTGAAGACAAAACTTAGCTAAAAAGGTTTACTGCTATTTAGGAGAACTCTTAGTGGTAAGATGAAAATGTTTTGTGAATACGGGCCCAGAGCTCTACTTTCTTATCCATATGAAAACTTTGTGGGATTTTTCTTCCTTGAGAAATTATTCAATATCAGGTTTCACTGGAAGCAGCACATTAACATGAAACCAGGATTTATAAAGGCCATAAAAAGTCTTAGGCTAGCATTTTGTTGAATAAACATGAGCGCTGCACGTTTAAAAGTCAAAACACGGGGCGTTTATATGAATGTATCTCTGAAGGGAACGTCTGTCTTCAGAAATGTATGGATGGCATTTTCATTTCATCTTGCCTATGTATATTGCCTGATAAAGTTGCGTTTATTAGTGCAGTGCTGCTTTGTGTGCAGCGGTTACCAGTAAACTGCTATTGTTTGATTTAAAACCACCACCTACTGGCAGAGAATGAATTTGCATTTTTTAATAAGCCAGACTGCTGTTTCTTTTCCTCAGACTATTGCATATTAAAAAAAAACTAAAAATATTTATAAAAAAAAAAAAAAGCAGACATGCAGTTGGAAATGTGAACCAGTGGTTCAATAAGAAGCCAATATACCTTCTGAAAATCTAAACAATTAAGACAGTAAGATAATTATTGATATGTTTAAAATTAATATAATAACCGATACTCACTGAAATATGAACATTTTTATAAAACTTTGTTTTTGTGAAAACCTGTATCTGAACATGTTTTTACAGTCATTTTATGGTTTAATGTTACCATAGACGTAGATCATACGATATTACATTTTACTTGTGCAGGTCTTCAAGTTAAAAAAAAAAAAAAAAAAAAAAAATTGATCTGATTTTAAAAATGCCGCGCGCACCCTGCAAAAAAACAAAAACAAAGAAGCAAAAAAACAACAACGTCTTTAGGGTCCAGACATAAACTCCTTCAAAAACGAACTGGCTATTTAATAAATAATAAAAAATATATAATAAATATAATAGTTTCGACGCTTAAACTGCAAAAGAAAAAAAAAAAAGACTAGAAAGTTTACAAGAACAATCAGGCAGGCAGAGATTCAGTCAGAGGGCCGTATAAAACTTCCTGCCAGCCCTGCAGTAGATGGTGCTAATATTGCATATATGGAAAGCTAAAAGAACTTTGTTCAGCAAAGCACAGAAAAAAAAAAAAAAAAGACTTGACTATATCAGTTTACATGTACTACACAGCTCAAAGACCCAACCCCCACTCTCACCCGTTTATCGATCTCTCCGTGTTGCAGCTGCACAAAGCGAGCGCTGATAGCAGCAATGTAGCTCTGCTGATTGGAGAAGGCCACCCGTCCAGCCCCTTTAGGATACTTCAGCTCAGGGTCAGTGTCAATGCCAGCATAGCACACCCCGCCGTACAGTCTGTCCATAATCATTGCGAGCTCCACTGTAACGGGGTAACATTTAGAAAAAAAAAAAAAAAAGGAATAGAATAACTTTAAAATGGCCTTCAAAAACACTCAAAACATTAATTGCATCATGCATGCAACAATCATAGTGCAACAAGCATGTATTCAGAGAAAATGTACTGGATGATTGTTACTACAGTACACACTGTCAATGATGTCGTCCCCCCCCAAAAAAAAAAAAAAAACAACAAAAAAAAAAAAAAAAAAACAACTTACTGTAGCAACAAAAAATAAAATATTTGATCATGGTAATATCTGGAAGCCAAACAAACCAGCTCGAAGAGGTCGTGGAACTCCCCCAACAAAGATTGTTTTTCTGGGGTCAAGGGGCTGAGAGCCATCCATCACAAAGTCACTGTCGTTCAAATTCCAGGGTCGTATCTGGACCTGAGGACACAGTGAACATAAGAGAATCACTAGCTTGTCGTGCCATACAGCAAACACCGGTGGAAAGGAGTAGAAACCGTGTTGGAGCAGGTTTCAACTTTCGGGTTTATATTTAACTTTAAAATGCTCTACTGCTTTCTCACAACTTGCAAAGTCACAGAAACAGCAGGCATACAGCCTTTTAATATCTTACTGGCTTGTCTTTGATTGTAGGGCTAGAGACACAGAGATAGAGCTTCCCATCCTCTTCCATACAAGCGTCGATCAGTGCCTGGACCGAGCTCTCGTCTTGAAACAGAAGGAACGCATAACCTGCAGGACAACGGGTGCATTGTAGGTATGTATGTAAGAAGCAACCAGCAGTCACTTTCAATAACCTTGACCTGTAGCCTTAGCTCAGGCCCCACTGATGATATTCGTCTGGAGCTCAGCTTTAAACAAAGGGCGTGCCGTATACGCACCTACGTAGGAATGCAAAATTCATCCTCTGAAATGAGAGAAGCTGATATCTGCATGACTCATTTCTTAATAAACATCCGTGCAAATTACTTTCGAACTCACCTTTCGGTGGAAAATATGATTTGCTTTCTGCTTTGTGAGGCCAGTCCACAAACAAATGTCCAAAGCGTCGGAAACTGGCAGTGATCTCATCTGAAATTTTATATAAAATACATGTGTGTTTGATGCATTTAAAAAAAAAAAAAAACCTGGAAAGAAACACTTGTTATGCTTTAATACCTTCATCTATATCCGGAGGTAGACCACCAACAAAGACCTTGCGAGAAAAGCGCTCAATGCGGTCACCATTTTGGTGAGGGAAACTGTGTGGTGAGCCCAGTCCACTCAGACTCTGATCAGACCTCTCGTCCTCTCCGTAAGTCCGCTCATCCTCCATGGGAAACAACGATGAGTGACCTGTCACACAATATAGCCCCAAAGGCACTTTAGTGGCACTGATGCCGAAGTCACCTAACAAGCATTTATATGCATTGAAAAGCAGCTATAGATTTTGCAGAGTAGCAATTAACATCCTTCTTCATTTGAATACAATGAGAGTTCAAAGTTTCTAAACAACAGAGTACAAAAACCTAGCCTGGCAACCAACACAATTTAACACAAAGGCATGTTGTAACTTGACAGACAGACACTTCTGAGATCTTTACCTCGTCGCCTCCCGTAATTCCTCGCTGCATATGAAATAAGACAGAATAAACTTCAGATGCTATCAAACAGTTTAAAACGCTACAGTAAAATGGATGATATTTGTATTAAATGCACAATAACACATATCAAAGTCCACAAGTATTGGAAAGCATAACATAACCCACTTCACGCAGAACAAGCAAACCATGAAATCCTCTGGTTTACCATATCTGTGCTTTTCAAACATAATTTATTAAATCCTATATTATTAAGCATTAATGCTTTTTTTTTTTTAAAGTAGCGTACATGATGCAAATACAGTACGTGAAAATAACCAAACCAGGTCTGTGCAGAAACTACATCTACGTCCAACTCTCCAGTGTTTGTCCCAGATTAGCCTTCAAATCCTGAAGGGAGCTTAGGTGATATATTGGGAGAGCATCTCCATGCCCCTTCTTTCAACTTATTCAGTGGTTGTGCTTTCTGAAACACTCATCCTGTGGCATCTATAAATCACTAAGCTGTAACAGATTCCAAAACCAAACTTAGAAAGCAGGGTTGTGCATATGTGTTACTCAAATGCAGGAAAACATTAGTATGGGGCACAGTATGCATTTGTCACATCTGTTATGATGAATGGAAATAACATCAGTTACATATTTTTGGCATATTTTGGAGTCTGGGGGAAATTTAGTATAGTTTTATTAGACTTTTAAGAGGAGTTTATAGAATAGCCTGAATGAAACCATGATTTTCGGCCTCTTGTGATATGCATCACTTCAGCTGAACTTGCATCTGCTCTGACACCAAGTTGTTTTTTGGGTCACATGGTCTTCAGTATGTTCTTTGGATAAAAATAATGAGGCAAACACACTGAATAATCACTTTATGATTCAATTAAAATGTTTTGACATAGGCTAGTTGGCAGTCTGCCACCCTTAGAAAGAGAACAAGATCACCAATTAATGAGGTGACCATGACGGAAGAATTACTTTAGATTGTATATTTATTTGATGTTTCATAATTTTTGTTTTTTAGGCTGATAGAACATTGTTTTAATGGAAAGCCAACTCTAGTTGTTTTTAAATGTGCTATGCAAATAAACTAACTAAATATATTAAATAATTAGGGAGTATTGGGGAGCTTTCAGGGAGAGAAAGGGAAGAGAACACTGGTGTAAACTGCGAGCGAGATGGTCAGATACGGCAGCTATCAACTCGGCTTTGTTGCTTTGTATAAAATAAATAAATAAAATTAATAATCTAATCTAATTTTGACTTCAGGCAAACCCTTAAAACTACTGTATGATGTTGAGATTACAACATACTGGTCAGTGAATCCAGATTTTAATAACTAATACAACAGATTTTAAACTGAAATATCAAAGGGGCATAAAAACAACAACAACAACGACATTGCATGCATTATTTGTGGTGCAGCGAACATAAGCAGCATCAAAGCAAAGCAAACCAATACTATTATTTTGTTAAAAAAATAAAAAATATAGCCATAAAGTTTTTTTTCTTAATATAATACATTTAAATCCATAGCCACAGAATTAAATATGCTATTGAATACTTAAATATTGAATATTTGCTTTCAAAACTCAAAAGTATAAATTAGCAATTGAAAATGCCTTGCCTACAAATTCTAAATGATGTTTAACATTCAAATTTGGTCATTTTTACTAGTAAAAAAAACATAATATATTACTTAATACTAATGTGAGGCAGGATTTGCAATGATGGTAGTGAATAATGTACCTTTCAAGGAATCCTGCTCGGCTCTCATGATGTCGATCAGAGAGTTCTCTAGAGAGTGCATGCTGAAACCATCAAAGGACCGACTGCGCTCCTGCAAAAACAACAAGGGAGATGCGATTAGACCCCGTCATTCTGTCTTAAATGTGTTTTATGCAGACGAAGTTCTCTTTACGTGATATCAACAGTTCTGGAAACTGTTCGCATGCACAATTTCATTTTGAATTTGAATATCAGCAACAGTAAAAATGCAGATGATATCCATCACCCCACCCGTCCAAACTCGCAACTAGGGCACACATTAACATACAGAGACTCACACAGTTGGGCACTTGATATGTACACCAATAAATGAATACGTCAAGGCCCTCTAAAGCTACAGACCCAAAGAAAAGAGGTCATTCTCTTTGTCCGTTTTCTTGCAAAGGGACCAATGCTTCGCAATCCAAAAATTTACATGGCGTCTGTAGTCACCTGATTTAGAGTGCCTTCGTAGCCTTTATCCATTACCCTTGGGTGTTGCAGCACAACAGGCCTCTGCTTACCAAGAGGAAAAAGCCTTACTAACACAATACAAGGTTTGTTCTTGGTATTAGGCTACAAACCGAACAGGGAGGACACACTGAGCATGTGAAACAGTGAGTGTTTTCGGTGAGTTACCACTGCAGTTCAAACAAGAACATAATCTCACTGTGTACCAAAGCGCATAACAATGCAGTTCAGACTCGCTGGTAATATGCAAATCAGACAGCTACCAAAATAATTAGATACAGTACTACAAATATTGCCAGATAAGCAATTATGTTCTAAAAGTACTCAAATTGGAAGGTTTTGTTTATCAAATCATCTGTTGGTCTTGCACTTTTATTAAATCCATGACAGATACAGAAGTAATAAGAATAGCCTCTTTCACTAAATTTGGAAAAGTCCCTAGTATCAGTGAAGGCGAATATCTGGAATAACTGATAATTGGTGGTTATATCAGAGTATCAGACTTTCCAGTTCTCCTCCTGTTGCCTGTGCTTGTGCCATCCCCTGATTTTGACTCACTCATCCATGTCTTTTTATATCGGTGACATTCACAGCTTGCAGAAGTGGAGCGACAGCACCGCATTACTCATATGAGCTTTGATCTATCACATTTATCTAACAAACATGCCACATGAGCACTCTGTCACTATCAGATTAGGCTAGGCCAAAGGGAGCAAATGCAGAAAGAAAAAAAGCAACAGATTTGTTTTCATCTCATCCCCACTAAACACACATCTTTGCAACCTTATTAAACCTCTAAACAACATGCTCCTCTATTAAAAATCAATCAATGGCTAATAATTAGCAGTTTTAGTTACCTGAAAAGGAAAGATGCTGTCATTGCGGTTTATGGTGTCCTCCATCCAGGGTTTAGTGTTGAAGCCGGAGTTGTTGCGTGGATACTTCTGCGTTGGGGTTTGGTTATTTGGGAAAGACTTCTTTAAAGGAGAGATCGAGTTGAGGGGATTGACCCCTCCGTTCAGCCCTCGGCGATACTCCCGTCCCTGAGAGCTTCCCCAGCCTCCATACCCTCCACCTGGGCTCCATGAAGTAGAAGATGGGGTGGACGAGGGGCTCTGGTAGCTCCCCCAAGGGGAAGGAGGCTTGCTTAGGTTGTTCCCCAAATGGGGCAACTGGTTGAAAGCAGCACTGCGGTGGGAGAAGGGAGGTGGATGGGGGCTGGCCGAGGACCTGCGGTGCTGATTATGAGGGTGCTGGAAGTGAGGATGAGGAGTTGGATGGTGCTGAGACAGAGGCCCTATCTGGTGGGAGAAGTTCCCCCCGAATCCTGTACTGGTGTGATGAGAGAAACTTTGAAATAGCAGCGGAGGAGCATTGTTAGTAGTAGCAGCCTGATTGAAAAAGCCAACCTCTTCGATCAAGGTGGAAGGGTTGGGGGGTATAGCAGTGGACCAGCTGCTGAAGCCAGTAAGGGACGACGAAGAAGAGCTACTAGACTGTGCTAAAGTACCAATACCGGACGTCTCCTGATAGTCAAACCCTGATAACACTGGAGATTCGAGCCGCAGCGCCTCTTTCCCGTTGGCGTTCTCCATGGTCCCTTTCTCCAGCTGGTTCTCCTCTGGCATGGTGTTGTCCAAGTCCGATATGATTCCCGGTGCTTCTTGGTGACCTGGTGGAGAGAGCGCCTGCTTGTCTTGTCCTTCTTGACTCTCTTGTTGCGGCTGCGGAGCCTTGGACGTCTCGGACTCCAAAATATCATCTTGCATGTTAGAGTGGGTCGTCACAGCTGGGAAAAGCCAAGCAGACCCAACACTTCCACCATTGGTAGTGCTGTTGTTGCTGATGAAAGCCGGGGGGCTTGGAGGTGCTGTCTGGTGGTGAACCGGATGCTGCAGGTGTGGATGAATTCTTACCGGAAAAACGGATTTGTTTGCAGCGTTGTTTTTAACCAGAAAGCCGTAATCCCCCATTTATGTAGCCTAATCGAGTAAATCTTCACTTGTGTGTAATTCCCTCAGTTTCTTTTAATACCCTTGTGTATGAGAAAGAGAGAGAGAGAGAGAAAGAGAAAGAGAGAGAGAGCAAGAGAGAGAAATGGAAAATATTCAGAATACTAAACAGCTAATGAATCAAATCATCCAACCATTATACCATAATAATACATTCTTCTAGGCATTCTCCATTCATTTTACACCCATCACGCATAGTCTCACGCGTAATACGGTTCTATCATGGATTTATGCACTTTGCTCTCAATCTTAATGATATAAAAAAGGAAAATATGGTGCAACGAGAAACGCCGTAGGCAGTGCAGCGTTGATTTCATCGACAGTGTTCCTTCTAAGCAAAACGGGGTCGTCTTTTAACAGATCACGACCAGTCATCGTGACACAGGCCACCTTGTCTAATAATTCAACACGGCCGATGATGGAGGATTTTCACGCACGCATTTTCAAAGCATTGTCATCGCAAATGTTTCAAGAAATGCAATTGACCTACCGGCGTTCTTCCTTATTTCAGCAATGACCTCCTCTCTCTCAACCATTTAAATACAGGAAAATGTTGATGACGTTTCAGTCTATGTGCGATAGGGGTAGTGTCCCCTTCGGTCCGAAATTTACCATAAAAATCCTCGAATTTACATTGACGCGTCGATTAAATCCTACGGTTGTGATGCCGAACGCTACTCGGTGAATTTCTGATACATTTGCTTTACATGCAACGCTAGATTATTTCAGATCTCACACTGCAAACGACAGCGTTCGTGTTCTGGTTGCTTAATGACACCGTGCATCGCAGTCGGCGTTATAATAAAGACAGCGATTGAAAACGATTACGCATCATCGTCGGACAACAGTTTACGCGCGACACGTTTTGGATGTTTTTGCGAAAGATTTTCAGAATACACACTGAGAATGATACAGGTTTTCTTACGTTTCCAAGTTGCAAGGACAGGCTGCAGATGACCATGGTTTGTGAATGTTGCAATCGACCGACCAATCCGGTTGAACTTCCGTCTTTAACCCCGCCCTTGTATAGTAGAATCTCCGCCCAGGTTTGCGTCTACGCGGCATTTGATTGGACAAGAGAATCGCAACCACACCTCTTTCTCAACCAGTTACTTTCTGTCACACAGAGAAAGCTGACTGTACCTGCCCAGAATGTAAATACCTTATAGGACCGGTTTTGAAATGTTTAAATATTTGCTGTCTATGCACTGCGTTTTAGATCAAATTCCTCTAAACAATAAAATATAGGCTATAGCTAATAATAAATAACATTTAGAAATAATAAAAGCGAGTGCAAGCAATGAACCTACATGTGCAGTCTGTAATTGAAAAGCAGCTTCTTTGCAGTAATTAAAAGTGCATTAGACAAATAATGAAATATGAGATGTGTACATGAACTTTAGCCTTTTCTTGGTTTGGAAAATGCATGCTTCACAGCGTCCACTGAGAGTATAGGATTTGAAAAACTATGTTTTCTATCACGTTTTAAAGAGAAATCATCTGATGATGGTCCACAGATTCCTGCTTGGTTTTTCTTCACATTCATTCAGTCTGCACGCTGCCTTTACATATGACCAGACGCAGTCTATATCTTTTTAATGATGGGTTTGGTGTCTCAGTAGGCCAGTTCTAGTGCTCACTGCAGCCTGCAATCCCATTAAAGTAAGCTGCTACTATTTTCAGCCTGTAATCGAGTTTTAGCGCTTGACTATTCATGCCTGGACCAGATCAAAATCAATCCATTTCTCTGCAGGATTGGATTAAAAACATGTATGACAGCCACTGGATAAATCTGTTTTGAGCAATTCATTTTTGTGTATGTGTCTCGTTTAGTGTTTGCTGTACACTGACTAATGATTCATCTGAAAGGGAACTGACATATTTGATCTGTCTTCTGAAATGGGAATTGATCAAATCAGCCTTTCATGCTTTGTCCAAATTTAACCACTTGCATATGATGTTAATATACAAAACATTTCAAATAGCATACAGTGTTCCACCAATGAAGTAATAACATTGCAGTTAGTCTGAGAATATAATAATTGCTCTTGCATGCAATGCTTTCATGCCATATATTTAAAGATGCAAATCAAAGCAGCCATAAACAGCCTCAAATGAATCAGCTGTGTTTAAAATGCATCCATCATTGACATCACTCACTTTCTGTTTCCCAGAAACCAGGCAGAGCCGGGACCTGAATAACCATTTGTGGTCTTTCCTTTCATCAGTCTGTCTGTGGGTCTGTCACAAGATACCGCGCGCAAGGTCATCTTGCAGAAGGACAAGTGCTGCTCAGAGGATTAAAAAGACAGCTATCTTCACTTGTAGCTCACAATGTTGTTCCAACACATTCGCACTGTAGTTGCGTGCTAGACATCGCCCCAGGCGATGCAAGCAGTTTTGCGTTATTTCACATGCTCTTCAAGAATTGAAGAAAAGGATGTGACCTTAATTTTAGCTTTGACGAGAACTCAAAACATTTGCAAGCTTAAGGTGCCACAAAAATCACTAATGCACGCTTCCCTCAGCTGCTATTGTAACGTTGCGTATCTCAGTGCTTGCCGGCATGAATGTTTTGGAAATAAAGCAATTAATATCTCTCCATGGCAACAGTATGACTGATGCTGCTGTTTCAAATGTAGGCTGCAGAGAATAGCACGCTGTATTATGCAGTAGCCCTCAAGGTTAAAGATGTGAAAGGCATGATTTCACCAATCAAGAATGTTTATTAAATTCCATAAAATGCTAGCTTTGAACAGCAAAAATGAGCTGAATGTAAGACTTTATAGTAAATCAGAAGCCTGACTGCATTCAGAAGCTCTTCAACTCAATTTCTAAAGTTCCCATTTGACCCCAGCAGATCATTACTAGATTTTCGGACCATGATGGGTGAACGGTGAGCAGTGTTAGGATTGAGCTACGCTTACTGCAGTGTCATAAACCATGTGCAAACACTGCAACAGCTGGGAAAGGACCCCTCCCTCTTGTTCTTGCACTGTTACACTAACAAAATACACACGTATACACACACACAGTGTTCCCTCTCCCTCCCTTTCTGTCTTTCCTGATGTGTGGCTCACAGCTAAGCCGATGTCAATGTATGTTCAGGGACAGCTGGGAAGATGACCATGCAATTCAGCAGCTCTGCCTCTCTCTCTCTCTCTCTCTCTCTCTCTCTCTCTCTCTCTCCTCCTTTGACCTTCCTCAGTTTCTCACATCGATTCCCCTGCAGTCCTTTTTCAGGTTCTCGGTTTCAATTAAAATCTTCAAGCTCTTGGCCTCAGGTCTCCGTCTCTCTCCTGTTCTTTTTTAAACTGTCCTTTATCTATGTTAAAGGGGAGAAGCTTTAGTGTTGCTGCGCTTTGACTGCTAGCGCTATGTGGCACATGCCCAGGCCATGTGACTAAGGGCTTTGGCCATGTGAGAACTTCTGCTTTGGCCTGGCAGCAGCGAGGAGAGTCACAGCGCAAGAGGATGAACAATAACACACATAGACACACACACACCAAGCGCAATGCAACAAGACACACTGTGCAGGAGTACAATGACAGTTTTGTTCTCGCACTGAACATCCACTTCTCGAGGCATGTTGCTCACAGAGCAACAAAGCTTTTCTAGTAAAAAACTTTGAAGGGAATTTTCCTTGAATTTATACAAATCATGTATATATTTTATTAACTTTGATTTCAGAATGCACCTTAGTCAATGGACCCTTTTCATAGACTGTGATGATGATGCATTCCAAGTTTATATATATATATATATATATATATATATATATATATAATTTTATTGTACATTTATGTTTTCGTATCTTGGCATTAAATGACATTATAAAATGAGTGTTTCTAATACAAAAGCTGAGCTCTTTTACTCTTTTGACCATCTTTGACCATCATAGAAACACTGGGTTTTTCATTTTGTTAATGTGACAAGTTCACCCAACTATGATGACTTCTCCTTCTGAGAAACCTAGAAATGTGCAAATGGTCCATTTGATACAAGATAAAAACCAGGCTGTGAGGATGTGGTTGTAGTGTTTGTTATTTATCTCTCACCTTATAAATCTTTAGAAATACGTATTTCCAAATCATTCTAGTGGACAAAAACGTTTGGATTCTGAAAATTAGATGTGATTTAATACCTTCAAAGTATTAAAAAATACCTTCTTTTTTTTGTCAAATTAAATATGGCATCTCCTCTGATTAAGGTTTATTGACAGATCCCTTAAACACTAGCATCAGACTCTATGTAACGTGGCAATAAAGAGCAAATCAGATAATTCAATCAGAAAACGATAGAGAACAGCATTGATGGGACTTGTGGCCATGAAATATCAATATTTGGAACTTGGATGGGTCAGTCAATAACTCTGAAAGAAGGTCAGCGTAGTATTTATTGACCACTGATTCACTCCCTGTGCTTGTTAAACTAAAGTAATACACCTCACTGTGCTGTCAATTTATTATCTAACATCTGCTCGAGATTTTTCTGTTTCTCATTAGTTATTTCATTATAAAACTAACATTCCTTTACAAAAAGAAATGCTTAGTTAATTGTTTAATTGCAAAACAAATAAATATCTGCAGTTGCAGAGGCTAATGATTTCAGTCAGACCTGGAATGTTTGACTGTCCCTGTGGATGTGCTGTTGAATGTGAGCACTCATTTCCTCTAGAAGCTCTAATCAATGGAGACAGGCCATTTTCCTATTCTTTACACCTGAGTGGGTTTCTCAGACTTCAGGCTTGAAGCTAACACAGCAGTATTGTACATCTAAGTCCACTTTAACCCTGGCCAAAGTATTAAACCCTGCCAAGAGAGCATGTTGAGTCGAAGGTAGATGAGACAGCATAGTGAAAAAAGCAATAATGCATCTGTCTGTGTGAATGTTTTAGGGAAGTGAAAAGGAAAGTGAGAGATATGTTGTACTGTTTCAGCCTGTCTCTGTACGTGCTGATGTTGTCTAATTTCATTCAAGTGGAACTCAAGTGATTTCTCAGAGTGTTCTCAGAGCCACACACCTAAGCCTGAGGCTCCAAAACTGGCTCACGTTCTTATGTTTTTCCAGTCTTGCTACGACTAGAGCGTGCTTGTGGCCTCCTTTTACTGCTGCTAGGATGTAATGCAGAGAAAGCGAGAGATGAAAACTGGGTTTAAATACATGCACACTCAGCAAATTTTGAATTGAAATGTAACATGCACATGATATTGCACATGATTGTAAAAAAAA